>CDFC01060576.1:144075-177604 GCA_000826385.1 Acanthamoeba rhysodes | reverse complement strand
ACACACACACACACACACACACACACACACACACACACACACACACACACACAACGAAACACACAAGCGTAAGATGGCTCGGCATAGGTGTCGTGTATGTGGGGGGGGGGAAGAGAGTACGTTGGGCGTATCGAAGTAAGTGCAGCAGGAGGTGAGCAGAGATGAAGAGGAAGAGGATGAAGTCAAAGAAGGTGATGATGAGGTGGCTGCGGGATGGCGGAAGATATGTTCGAGAATCTGGTAGAGGGTGGCCAGGGTGTCCATCTTAGCCTTCCACGCATCGAGCGTGGTGCCGATCTCGCGTTGACCCGCGCGGTCGCTCTGGCGTTTGTTGATGGTCTCGCGGCGATACAGGTGAGACACCTCCAAGCGCAGGTGGTGGACCTCGTCGGACAGCGTGCGGGTGAGCCCGAGCAGGAACGGCACCAACTGCTGGCTCACATCCTCCACTGATGATGAGACACCGCCCCCACACGGCCCTTCTGGCGGCGCAGCTCTGAGCGACACACACGACGCACGATACACAGGACACGACGCACAGTCAAGATTGATTGCACCGAAAGGGGAAAGGCTAAGCGAATCATACCGAGCCCGGGTCAGGCCGTGCAGGATAAATAGCGCAAGCCGAGCTGTCAAATCTGTGCACGACGGCAAGTGCGCCACCGACTATTCGCAAAATGGTTTAGGGTGTACACCCCTACAGGCTTTTGAGGTGCGTCTAGGGAGCTGGAGGGTAGCCTCAAGGCCATGACACGAACCTTGAGCAGGTCAACGCAGGTAGACAGGTCGAGGTGCGGAATTACATCTTCGTACAGCTCGCGCAACGTGACAATGAAGGCAATCGCTATCCGAAGAACGAAGATATGAGCAACAATCGCTCTCACGTATCGCCCGGGGTTAGGGCTGGTGGAGGGCGGGTACCCGGTTGTGGGTCCCTCATCGGCGGAAGTTCCTCCGGCTTGGGCGTCACGCGATCGGCCTCCTGCTTGATCGCGCAGCCATTGGCCAGTGGTCCGACCGTCTCCCTGCGTGGCGCGACCACAACGTCGATGGAGTCGGCGGCGCGCAACCTCCCCATACGTCGGGGTGGACCTCCTGCCGGCGACTCGTCTGTGTCGTCCTGAAGTTCTTCGTCACCAGTCTCCAGGTCCTCCGGGCGCACCGCGATTCTTACTCTCTTCTTCGGCCGCGTGCTCTCGGTCTCGGCCTTTATCTGTGGTCGCGGTCGCGTGAGCGCTGGTGGTCGGCAGGTCAAGATCGCTGGAAGCTCATCAGCAACGTTCTTCTCCTCATCCGGCTCCACCTTCAGCAGCACGATCCCGTCATCGTCATCGTCGTCTACGACAAAACTCTGTCGCGTATAGGCGGCGCTCGCGCTTCCGCTCAAGCTCGGACTCGGGCTCGGGCTTGCGCGGACTTTTCGAGGCGAAGCTGGGCGCTTGCTCCTCCGTGGTAGTGGCAGTGACCGTGGTCGTGGCTGAGGTGGCGGCTCGTCGTTACAGACCTCCTCCTCTTTCTCCTCATTCTCCTCAGTCTCCTCTTTCTCCTCCGTCTGGCAGGCCGCACGCAGCTCCTCGGCGGACTTGGCTAGGGTGCGCTCGAAGCCGATGCGCGCCATGAGCCACTCGCCGGGCGTGTGGGCCAGGCATGAAACGACGGAGACGGTGGCCGAGCGTGGAAGGCTGAGCACGGACGAGCACAGCAGGCAGCCGACGAGCGATGCCAGGGCCAGGCGGACGATCTGTCCCACCCTCGCCTGCCTTCCGCCCTTCTCGTTCGGCGGAAACAGTGCGGCGACAGCGCTCGCCTCACCACCGTCATCGTCGTAGGCCGTCGCCGCCTTGAGCAGGTCAGCAAAGCGCACTGGCATAGCAAAGCCGACGCTCAATTTGTCCGCCGTCTGCTGACCACAATCACGATATTTAGGCAACGACAAGCTGATAAGTCCACACGTGTGTGTGTGTGTGTGTGTGTGTGTGTGTGTGTGTGTGTGTGTGTGTGTGTGTGTGTGTGTGTGTGTGTGTGTGTGTGTGTGTGTGTGTGTGGCGTGCACCTGTTCTGTTTCGCTGTTCGCGGTTTGAAGCAAGGCCAGGTAGGTGGGCAATACTTCCGTCAGGTGCTGCAGCCGGTTCACGAGCGCGACCCAGCGCTGCCGTCGCCGCTGTTCCTCCTCCTCCTTACCCTCACCCTCGGTTTCTTCGGCTGCGGCAAGCAGATGGGTCACGATGTCCTGCAGCCCCACGTGGTCGGCCTGTAAATAGGCCGCGATCGAGAAGACCACGCTCGGCGGCGATGAGGTCGCGCGGGGCTCGCCGGCGATCTCAGATAGGGAGATGATTGTCGCCGTCGATTCCTTTCCTCGACCGGAGCCGATGCGCCGTGCGATGTCGGTGGCGGCAGAAGGCGGACGCGCCTCTGCCGACAAAATGCTAAGGGCTTGTAGATGCGGGATGAGGAATTGACGGCCAATCTGTGCTCGCGATTCCTGCAAGGCGGTTCTTGGGTGAGCCAAATTGAGTCCTCATGTTGACTCTCTCTCTGGTGTGTGTGTGTGTGTGTGTGTGTGTGTGTGTGTGTGTGTGTGTGTGTGTGTGTGTGTGTGTGTGTGTGTGTGTGTGTTTTCTGTGATGTCACCCTGTAGAGATAGTGGTTACAGATGGAGACGGTACCTCATCAAAGTGGTGCAGGTTGTGGGCGAGGCTGCGGAGCAGGACAGACTTGGTGCGATGATCCATGGTCGGCCAACTCAACGCAAGCGCGCGCGTCGCGCAGTCACACAGAGACTTGGTCTCTCCGGACGTGAGCATGCCGCTGCCGAGCACGAGATTTGCAATAATGCACCCTTTACGCCCAAATAACGTTCATGGGATCAGTGGCTGCCGATGAAAAAAGGCCAGTGCGGCATACCCAAGCCCTGGTGGTCTCGCCGAAAGGTCAAGAGCATGGCTTGCACGCTTAGCACGTAGGAATCGCGCACTCGTGGCGAGACGGCGCCAAGCTGGTGGAAAACCGAACAAAGACTGCGTGTGTGCGTATTGTTAGTGGTGCGCAAACACAAACACCAGCGTGAGTGTCAAGCAGTGGTGCCAGATTGTGTTACCTGGGTATGGTCTCTGGTGGGAGGCGATGCACATGCACGAAGAGCAACCGCCGCAGCGCGTCGCAGTGAGGAAGGAGGAGTTGAGGCGATGTGGAAGCCACGCGCTGAAGGATGTCCGCGCTCAGCACAGCGAAACCCTGATCCTGCTGTGGGCTTTAGGTCCAGCCGGGTATAAATATCAGCCAAATGAACCACACACACACACACAACACACACACACACACACACACACACACACACACACACACACACACACACACACACACACACACACACACACACACACACACACCAAACACACACACACACAAGCTCCGACGTGGCGAACAGTATACCCGAGCGGTCTGGTTCTCTCCGGTGTTGTAAGTATGGCGTTGAGGAGGAGAGTAAACAGACGGCTCCGCAGATTGTCGGGCGAGGTCGGATTGACGATAATGGTCGGGAGCAGCGCTCGCGCCCACGTCGCGAAGGTGGTCGCGAGTTTGGCCGGGAACATGGCGGGGCGTTCGTAGGGTAATATGAGCGACGTCGCGTGGGCCGAGGGGAAGGCGAAGTTGAACAGCAACGACCGGCAGAACTCCACCAGCGCGTCTGCGCTCTCCTGCGCCTGCCACAGCGTCGAACGAGCCAAGACCCGTCTGATCAACCAACAAGTGTGAGTCTAATCGATTGCCCGCAGCGCTGTCTGGCAAAAGGAGCCGGCTTCGTACTCTAGAGTTCGCAGGGTTAGAGAGCCCTGTCGCGCACAGCGCAGCACCGAACGTCGGTGCGTGAGCTGGAGCTTTCCCTCCGCCTCGCAGCGCAACAGGCGGATCATGACCCAGGCCTGGCGTGGTCACAGCCGCAAACACAGATATAAGTCAGGCAACGGCACACTGTCGTGAACCATCGCCTGGCGTACCTCAGCATCAGAGCAGCGAGAGCGCGCCTTGCTGGCCGGAAGGCAACGCAGGAACGCTTGCCCTGTCCAGCGCAAAGATGATGAGCATGCCGGCATGAGGAGGAGAAAAGTGGGGTACGGGTGTACAGGCGTAGGCGTTGAGCCGCAGGGCACAAATGACGGATTCAACGAACGGCAAGTCATCTGCGTGGGTGATTACGAGCGGCAACCATTCCCTCAACGTTGTGCACTGCCTGGGGCTGGTCGCTGTGTGCGCAAATTGCCAAATGAAGTCAAATCTCGAATCCAAATCACGAGCCAAGAGGAAGGGAAGGGCACCTTTGTCGAGGCAGCTCAAGAATTTGACAAAAAGCGAAGGCTGTGAGGGGGGAGAGGAGGGAATCGGCTTCGATTCTATCGGGATGGACTCCATCTAACGCGACATGATTTTCTAACGTTCGATTGGAGCTCGTCGGCAAAAAGTCGAGAATCTTTTGATTGGTCGGTGCAGCAGATCAACGCAGACGCAGACCAGAGAGGATGGAGATGATGGATGAAGAAGTGGGCGTGAAGGTGGTGGAGGCTGTGGAGCTGGCGATCAAGTGGGCGGGCAAGGAGGTGGCGGTGCTGCTGCCTGCCGACCGCCAGACCGTGGCGGATCTCAGGAGGGAGCTGTACCTTCTCACGCGCGTGCCGCCCGAACGGCAGAAGCTGCTCGGCCTCAAGCCTTCGCCCGGCAAGTCCCTCGACGACGTACCTACCCTCCCTCCCTCGCCCTCTCGACCTCGGAGCCGCACCATTCAACCGATTTGCCTCTTTTTCGTGTGCTGCATCGATGTGGGCGGGCAGACTCGTGTAGCGGACCTCGGGCTGAAGAAGGGCGCCAAGGTCATGATGATGGGCACCCCCGAGGAGGCACAGCTCGTCGAGCCCGAGGAGCAGTTCGACGTACGTCGCCCATCAACAATAGAGCCTCGGGCCTTGTGTTTGGTCGTGACACGACTGCTTGGTCGTGTGGTGCGCACAGGTGCTGGACGACTTTGTGTACGACCCGCGCACGATTGGCGTGCGGGACAGGGAAGAGAACATCCAGAAGCTCCAGCAGAGGGTCAAGAACGTACGTGTGTTCATCTCTACCGAATCGACGATAGCTGTGTTGCTCGCCGGTGACCGTCATGCCGTTTGTGGTGTGTGTATGCCGGGCAGCTTGCGGTCAAGGTCATGAATCCACCGCGCCCCGGAAAGAAGTGCCTCGTGCTGGACATCGACTACACGCTCTTCGATCACAGATCCACCGTCGAGGTATGCCCCGCGTCTTCTCTGACGCAATATAGGCCCGTAATGCACACACACCAACCGGGCTTAACCTCATTCACCGTCATTCGTGACAGAACACGCTCGACCTGATGCGACCTTATCTTCACGAGTTCTTGGTACGTTGCGACGCCCGCACTTCTCCTCAAATTCTGATTCATCCATCCGCAACTCACCGCGCACCACCAGACTGCGGCCTACCCTCACTACGATATCGTCATCTGGTCCGCCACCTCCATGAAATGGATCGAACTGAGTAAGGCCCCTCTTTCCACTCTCTCCTGGTGTGTGTGTGCGTGTGTGTGTGTGTGTGTGTGTGTGTGTGTGTGTGTGTGTGTGTGTGTGTGTGTGTGTGTGTGTGTGTGTGTGTGTGTTGCTCACGACTGCATTTCAATAGAAATGAAAGAGCTGGGCGTGTTCACCAACCCCAACTACAAGATCACGTTCTGGTACCCACCTCCCCGCTTGCTGCGTACAGTTCTTACGCTGATCGCGTGCCCTTGTAAATGCTCCCACGCCGCCAGCCTGGACCGCAAGGCGATGATCACGGTGGCGCCGCATGCCGAGGAAAACATCTCCTCCAAGACCGTGTTCGACACCAAGGGCCTGGCCGTCATCTGGGGCAAGTTCCCCGAGTACTACAGCGCGAAGAACACCATCCACGTTCGCCCCGTCCTCTCGTCATCGCTCGCCTCTTAGTCCTTCTTTGCATCCTCTTCAGTTCTTTGACTCGCTCGTGCGCTGTGTGCTTGCCTGGTGTGTGCAGTTTGATGACCTCCGGCGCAACTTCATCATGAACCCCCAGAACGTGCGTATGTCTTTTCCTCTGTCCTGCGACGTAGCGAAACTCAACTGCCTCTGGCTACATGTTGCACAGGGCCTGATGATCCGGCCCTTCCGGAAGTGCCTCAAGTACCGCGCTACCGACCGCGAACTGCTCAAGCTCATCGACTACCTCCAGGCCATCGCCCACCTCGAGGACCTCTCTGCCCTCGACCACGACGTACGTCTGCTTTCTTATTTTCATTTTTTATGGTCATTATAAACCCAGTCTTGTTATGCAGGACTGGGAAGGCTACGTCGAGACGTGGAAGCGCGGCTGAAGCCGCTGCCGACCGCAAGCCAAAGGCTGACCACCCTGCGATCGCGTCAACTTCACCCCCCGTATACAGCTCACACTCTGCACATACGATCTCCTTAAAAATTACACCCACCACCATCACAACAAGAACAGCATCAACAAGTCGACTGCCCGTGCAGTGCAGTCGATCACTGCCTGCGGGGCGGACCCTGGACGACGCTGCCGCCGCACTCCTCGACCACGCCGAGCCACTCCTGGACCTGGCGGCCCTCGGCAGCCTTCGTCTGGCAGCACGGGAAGAAGTGGAAGGTCTTCCCATACCGCGTGTCCTCGATCACCACGCACTCTCGCTCTACACCCGCCCACAGACACACACGAGGTACGCGTTCACTTCCGTTCCCGGCGAGCGGCGGTTGCTCGGCGCGGTGGCGTGGGCGTGGGGCGTACCTCCGTACACCTTGCCGGTGTGGCGCGTCGTCACGTAGACGCGAGCCTTCTTGAGCTTGATCTTGCCGCGTGCGCCCTTGTCCTGCAGCGAGAGAGCGCGTGAGACGAGGCGAGCCGACGTGAAGGCCTCTACACCTTGATGAAGGAATGCTGGTACCTTCTCCGTCTTGTAGTAGGTGACGGTGGATCCCTTGAGCACGAACCACCTCCGCTTCCACGTCTTTCGCACGTGGCCTGGTCGCACGGGCGGGGGGGAGAGAGGACTGTCAGCTCGTGGGCTCGGCACTAACAAGAAGATCAAGAGAGAAAAAGCTTCACTAGGCGGAGATGTGCACCTTCTTTGATGAAGTAGCCGGCCATGACGCTGCCGGCAGGGGGTTGGGCGCGGCCGGTCTCCGGGTCCGCTGTGCCTGTGGTGGCGGCTCCGGCCTCCGCCTTTTCTTTCCTCTTTTGGTCTTCCCACAAACCGACGCCAAGCTCCACGAGTATCGCCCCCAGCCGGATCCCCACCTCCACCACTGCTTCGGCCATGGCCCACAGATCTTTGGCTCGTCTCGTTGTTCGTCTTTTTCCAACAATTATAGAATTAAAAGCACTGGTGGTTGTGGGTTGCCGTCGGCTTTGCGGCCTTCGTTCTTTCGCAAGCGCTTTCGCTTTCGTTCGCTAATTCGCTCCCGCGGGCTGGCAACACAGACCAACCACGGCCCACCAATTTGAAATTAAAAGCGATTGTCCAGTGGCGAAGAAGCATGATCGGCTCCACGTGGGGCAGCGTTGTGAACACAACAACTCACCACAACTACTGGGCTTGGCTGAGGGATACGAGGTAGCAGGGCAGCACCTGGGCCGGGTTGAAGATCACCCACTCCTGACCACCTACAACACCAAGCGTGAATAAAAAATAGTGGGGAAAAAAAAGAGAGAGCAAGTTGAAGATGGCGGCGGTACTTGGGGCGGTGTGGGAGTCATAGCCGGCCATGAGGTCGGCGCCGTGGATAAGGGCCGTGCACTGGAACGTCTTGCCCATCAGCACGCTGCAGATCAACAGCTTCTTCCCTCCTGTGCGTTGTGCAGACGCGTCAGGCCATCACTCACGTGAGTGCCACACTGATGTGCGTGCGGGCACCACGGTGCGCGCAATGCGGTTGTGAGCATACCTCGGCAATAGCCCACGGACATGGTGGAGTTGGGCGAGAGGTAGATGCCGCCGCCCCAATACCCGGTGTCGGTGGCGTGTCCGACGTCCTTGCCCTTGCCCTTACCCGGCACCAGTAGGCCCTTGTCCAGAATACTCTCGATGTTTTGCTGGTCGTGTCGGTTGTCATGTTAGCTCCTGTTGTGCGCGTGCGGTGGTGCGTGCGGTCCATGCGTGATGTGCGCACAGCGTACCTCGGCTGTGCCATGGTAGGCCATGCTCGGTCGGGCCAGATCTTCGGACCGCTTCTGTCTGAGCTCGGCCCACGCCGCCTCAAATTCGACCACCAGCTCCGCCTTCAGCACGTTCTCTATCTGTTGTGGATGGAGCGAGGTCAGCGCGCATCATCGAAATTATGTCGATCAGTAGCGTGGGCAAGGTGTACGCACCTTGGTGATGACCATTCCATTCTGTTTGACGCCATTCTCGATGAAGTCGATCATTTCTTCATTGGCCAGATATCTTCGTGTGGGTGGGTGTGACACAAGCAATGGTCAATCGGCTGGTACCAGGCGCACCGCACACGTGTGCGAATGTTGGGCAGCTGGAGGTGTACCGATGGGACATCATTTGTAGGAGCATCTCCTGAGTGTTGCCTGCGGCGGTGTCGGTCACGCCGTACACAGCAGCCATGGTCGCCTCGCTGTGGTCCAGTTTGACTTCCTCCTATGTCATACGTTGTGCGGTGAGCGTTCGCAAGTGCCATCCCGAAAAAAGCGGGTGTGGTGCGCACCTCGCAGTTGTTGAAGGGGCACACAGCGATACGCGAGAGCTGGGAGAGCTGCTCCTTCTTGTTCTGCGGCAGCACATCGGAGAAGCGGAAGATGCACAGCGGGTTGCAGCACACCACCGGCTTGTCACTGTCACGCAATATTGTTTGTGTACATCACGACCACCAGCACACAGCACCTCTGAATCAAGACTCCGTGTGTGCGAGTACCTGGCGCAGGTATGCTTCTTGTGGCAGACCATGCAGTAGCGCGAGTAGTTGGCCAGGCGCGCCCGCACATATCCGATCATCCCCACGAAGAAGTTCGTCTCGCTGAAATGACATCAACACCAGATAAATTAGCAACCATCAGCGAAATCGTTCTGGCTGAAGTGAGGTGAACGGTGAGTGCGTGCGTACCCACAGGCAAGCACGCTCGCGCCGATGTGCAGAGCTTTCCTGTAAGTTATCATGGATGTGTTAGTCGGCCCTGAGTTGATCGACAAGGAAAGAGAAAAAGAGAGGGGTTGCCTCTTGGCGTCTTGGTCGTCCTCTTCCCGCTGTAGGGTTCGGGCGATGTCCTCATCCATGCTGCCCGTCAGCTCACTTCGGCCCGACGAAGACGAACCTAAGCGCGCACGAAGGCACCACCGAGTGAGCCAAAACCACGACAGGACACCATCACACCACGCGATGCACATACTGGATGAAGTGGACGCGGATGAGGCAGCCGTGAAGCCGGAGATGAGCAGCTCGAGGGCCTGCTCGACGTTGTTGCGAGTCTCTCTCAGCGCCGCTGCAGCGTGTTCGGGATCGAACCCCATGCCCGCCATCTCGATCACCAGGTCCGGCAAGGCTTCCTCTCTAGGCTTGGGCGGCTGAAAACACGCAGTGGCGCACATTAGTTTGCATGTGCTGTGGTGCATGTGCGTGTCTTGTGTGCGCGTGCGGTGGTGCGTGTGCAGCGTATGCGGTGATAGGTACCTTGTAGGGGCAACGAACAGAGTCGCCCATGCTGAGGAGCTTGTTGACGGCCTTCTCAAAGTTGTTGCTCTCGGCCACGAGCACGGTCTTACTGGCCTCCTCGGTGAAGCCCATCATCCTCAGCTTCTCGAGGGCCTCCTTGGGGTCGAGCTTGGCCTTGTCCTCGGCCGGCGCGGGCGCCTCCGCCGGCTTGCCGAGCAGCTTGCGCACGCTCGCTCGGGTCTTGGGCTGCCACTTGCTCGGCTTGGCCTTACTGTGATCCGACGCGAATGCGCCAAGCACCCGGATCTTCTTTCGATCGGCTTCGTCGCTCCACTTCCAATTGTCCTCCACGTAACGGCTCACAATCTACAAATCGTCAGCGACATCTCTCCGAGTGAGCAACAGCTTTCGCTTTGTCGCGTGCGTGTGCGTGCGGTGTATGGTGTATGCGTGTGCGTGCCGCACCTCACGAAGATGGTACTTGACGCCGAACGAGTTGCTGTCCCTGGTGGTCCACTGGCGGCAGCTGAACTTGGGCACAGGCAGACGCTCCTTGCCATCAGAAAGCGACCAGAACTCAGCGAAATCGAGCGTCACCAGCACCGGCTCGTCCGGGGTGATATCGATCGCCTGGGCCAATGCCACACTAGTATTGCCGATCAGTCGGGTGAGTGCTCGGGGGTAAGTAGTTATTGGTGCAAAGTGGGATTCTCTGAAGAGGAGCACTTACTCAAGCACGGTCGTGATGTCGATCTTCACCACGACTTGGCCCATTCCTCTGGCCGAGACGAGCTTGGCGCCCACGAGGTTCTGTGCGTCTTTGACCTCTTGTTCAACCTTCTTCATGTGCTCGTTCTTATACTTCTCTGCGGTCCAGTCCATCGACTCGTCGTCTATGCCCATATCGCCAAGGTCTAGCGACTAAAAGAACAGAGGCGCCGAGGTTAGGTCAGTTACACCAGCCACGGACATTTAATGAAACGCTGAGTAGCGCTGGTGTGATAAGCCCTGGATTGTACGGAATTCACGTACCTCCTCCACATCGGTGAATTGCTCCTCGCTGCCGTCGGTGCTGTGCCTGATCGAGTCGGAGCTGCGCAGCATTTTCCTTTCACTGCGCTTCAAGCCTACAAGACAGACGCAGCGGTGAGGTGGAGGAAAAGGAAGAAAAGCAAAGAAAAGTGGCAGCGTCACGGCGCAGGCGCACTTTGGGTACGGGTGACGTGGTGGACAATCTTCGAGAACAGGTCGCCGATCTGCAAAGTCTTGGCGTGGGCCGCCAGATACTCGTTGAGTTCGACCACCCAGCGGTTATTGCGGCCAGCCTCGACCCGGAACACGCCGTTCACGTCCTGCGCTCCGTGGTGGTGAGTGTGAGTGAGCTAATCGGTTATCCCGCGTAGCACTCACGCACGGAAAAGAATCGGTGGACGTACACCGGGCATGGGGTAGGCCAGGGTGAACTCCTTGTCGTCGACGAGGAAGTGGATCACCTTCTTCCCGTCATCGGTGTCGTCCGACCCCATCCAGATGAGCTGGCCGTTGGCCTCGCTGAGCTCGACCCACTTTTCGTACTCCCGCTCGAGCTTGCCCGCGGAGTACCCGCCGGCGTGCTCACCGACAACTTCCATGGTGTCCACCGCTTTCTCCTTGCCGCGGTCCTGCTCTACGTCCATTGGAGCGGCTGCAGGCTCATCGGTGGCGGCGGTGGCTTGAACCGGCTTAGCCGGTTGTTGCGACTGCAGCGCTTGCACGACGGCTAGCATCTCCCGGTGACCGGCCACGAAGCGCTCCTGCTCCCTGGCTTGCTCGGCTTCGTTCGGGTGGTCGTGGTAGAGGCGCACTCGGCCGTGCAGCTCGAGGTCGGCCAGTACCTTGGCGTAGGGGTGCCAGCGCGGGAAGAGGAAGACCTGTTCGCGGTTGTAGGGCGGCAACACCATGTGGAGATGCAGGTGCTAGATGTCGACAGCGAACAAACGCAATATATTGATGAGAACTTGTAAGAGCGTACGCAGCGTCATACACAACAGCGTGATACCTTTACAGAGACAGGCATATTGAAGCCAGCGACGATGTAGTCCTCGACATTCTTCCCATGGAATCGAGCCAGATTCCTTTGTTTGATCTCATTGAGGCCCATCTCGTAGAGTCCTGGGTTAAAGGTGCGCAGGCGGGCGTGCGGGTAAGTGGCCTCAACACTTCTGAATCTGAAGACCGACAAATGATAGAAGTGGGATCAGTGAGGCACGCACGCTTGACCATGGGTATGTCGTCCTTGGTGAGATGAGTAATGTCCTCCACCACCCAGGTCGGTATGATGTCTAAGTGTACGTCGGACACTCCGTATTTGTCGTCAATCACAATGATGTGCTCGTCTCTGTTGCCCACGCCGCAGCCACACGGGACGCACAAGTCAATCGTGTGGTCCCCTACATGCCTTTGACAAAGGGCTGCGTACCTGTAGCAAACTCTCGAGCCTATGTCCTGGCCCTGCACGAGGTCCAAGAACACGTTTGCGGGCACCTTGGCTGCGTCCCTGTAGGTGTCCGTCGACGAAAGCCCGTTGACATCAGCATACGAAAGCGATTACGGATACGGCTGGGCCGGAGTACCACGGGGAGAGGACAAACGCGCAGCCGGTGCAAGAGACCACCGCGGGGTGGTTGGGCTTCTCGCACACCGGGCAGATCAGGCGGTAGTGCTCGCCCAGATCCTCGCGTCGGGCACGCGAGGCTTCTCGTTTGGCCTCGATCGCTGCTAGTCTCTCTGTGATGCACCAAGTCACAATCAGCACGACACGCACACGATACACATGTACCAGAAGAGCGAGATGGCATCAAACCTGAGGAAAGGCTGTGTGTCTGCTTGTTGGCGGCATTCCTTTTGGCTTCTTCTTCTTCTGCTTCTCTTTCCATTCGCTGTTTCTCTTCGGCCTCGGCCAGGGCCTTCTGCTCCCGCTCCTCCTGTTCTCTGGCTTGTTGCTCTCGGCTCTCCTTGAGCTCCATCTCCATGATCTGGTCGCGAATGATCATCTCCTCTTCGGTGAGCACGGCGTCGTCATCCTGCTTGCCCAGCCCGCAGACTTCGCACTGGTCGCCCGCCACTTTGCCCACCTGTGCAGCGTTGGTGCAGGGATGCCACTTGCTACGTTAGAACGACAATGTGTTGCACAGTGGAAAGAAGAGAGTTCAAACCAAGCTTGATGTTGATGTTGTTCAAAAGGTATGACGCAAGATCATCCAGGAAGCCACAAAATGCTTGGATGCTGACAAATTGATTTAAAATTGGCAAGAGAGAAGTGGTTGCACCTGATTGATGAATGTACAAGCTCTACAGACCCAGTGCAGGCCTTGGTCCTCCATGTCGCGACTATGAGCTTGTCGGGCTTCCAGTGCACAGCACTGTGGTGTCTTGCGTGCATTTTTTTTTTGACTTCTTTTCTGTGAACTTTTTCGCTTGAGAGAAAATCCACGAATTCCTTTTCTTTTCTTTTGTCATTACTTGGTTCCTCCATCAATCATCACCGAGGTATGTGCACACCAGTACGAAGATGGGAAAAGTGGGGAAGTGCTGGGCTCGCCGGGGCACCAATTTTGAGTCATATTGATTTCCTTGAGATTTGAATTAATTTGTTTTCGCCCATTAGTCGGAACAGGATGCCGTTGAAGTCGTGGTCGGTCACGTGTATCGAGTTCGAGGAGGGCGACCTCTTCTCGTTCGTGGTGGCCTTCTCGCAGCTGGCTCCCGTGTTCGTGTGCGTGAGCCTCGCCACCCTGTGCGCCTTCCAGCGCGACCTCCGCGTGGCTGTCTTTTTCGTGGGCCAGCTGTTCGACGCGGCCTTCAACCAGGTCGTCAAGCGCATCATCAAGCAGCCCCGCCCTCACGGCATCACCAATGGTACTACGCTCGCCGCACACCACACCTGCACGCACGCACACCCGCACACCGCACCATCGCACCACCGCACAACTGCACACTGATCATAGTGAAATGGTGTGCTGTCGCAGCCTCGCTGCGGACTGACTACGGCATGCCATCTAATCACTCCGAGTTCATCCTCTTCTTCTCGACCTATGCGGCGCTTGTTGTCCTCTTCCGGTACCGTGTGCCATTGATCCGGTGCATTTCCAGCTCTTGTGTGAGGATTGACCGGTGTACGATTGGCAGGTGTAAGTTCCAGCACAAGCTCTGGAAGGCACCGCTCGTCGCGGGCCTGTATCTGATCGCGCTCGTGGTGGCCTACTCCAGGTGCGTGCAGCCAGCTCCGCCCTCGTGGGCCTCTTGACCTAGCCAATGCTTATCATGATTCTATAATTCTGTTCTGTTCTGTGTTGTGTGCAGGTTGCTGTTTACGCACCACACGCTGGAGCAAGTCGTGGTGGGCGCCATTGTGGGCTTCTTCATGGCCATTCTCTGGTAAGTGCCGACAACTTCAATTCTTTGCGTGTGCCAGTGTACACGTGCGTGCGGACTGTGTCGTCGTACCGTGTGTGCTGTTTGTTTGTGTTTCTCAAGGGAACCTGAACGTTCAGGTTTGCGCTGGACACGTACATGTTCGGACCCCACGTGTACCCCGTCATCGAGGAATGGTCGCTCGCCAAGTACTTCTACATCAAGGACTCCTGCAATGTCGACAACCTGCTCAAGTGGGAATGGGAGGAGTGTCGCAAGCGCGGAGGAGCTCACCAGAAGACAAAGTCGGCCGTCGTGCCCAAAGAGAAGACAAAGAAGACGCGGTAGGGACCAGAAAGCATCCAGGAATCTCAAATATTCATTATTTCCTCTTTCTTTATTTCCATTTCTTTTTCTCGAAGATTCAAGAAGGACAGGTTGCATCGTCACAGATCTTCGACTGATTTGCCAGAACAGAAATCCCTATCATCATCACGAAGAGCTGACGACAAAATTGGGTGAAAAGCAATCACCAATTCACAAAATGAGCTATCGGGGAGGTGGCAGAAGTGGAGGCGGCCGAGGAGGCGGAGGAGGTGGTGGAGGCGGAGGCGGCAGAAAGAAGAACGAGGTGTGTAAGTTTTGGGCCAGCGGCAACTGTCGAAAGGGGCAGAACTGCGACTTTCAGCACACTGCAGCCTCGTCCAATCCATTTAGCGCCCTCAGCGGTGGCGGAGGCGGAGGCGGCGGCGGCGGCGGCGGCGGCGGAGGCGGCCGCGGAGGTGGCGGCGGCGGCGGCGGTGGTGGTGGAGGTGGAGGCCAAGTGACCAAGGCGCAAATCATCAAGACCATCGAGGTGGACTTCAAGGAGCTGCCGCTCTGGCCCTTCAGCGCCTATGCCTACGACAAGGGCGTGCCCACCACCATGCCAGGCGACATCAGCTTCGAGGAGCTGCGACTTCAGTCCTACGCCGACCTCAAGCAGACAGGCAACTACAACGCCACAGTACGTGCCGTGCTTCGAGCCGTTGCTTGTGAACAGGTCGCGTGGGCACAACGCTAACGCTGGCCTCTCTCTCTCTCTCTCTTGCTTGATCATCGATCAGAACCAGAGAGTGGCGCAGCTGGCACAAGAGTACACCGAGCGACGACGCAAGGTGATGCAGGACCCCTTCTGCTTCTCCGAACAGCAGCAGGGAACGTTGGCTATGAGCATGGGTACGTCGTTTTCTCTAAGTTTGTTGGCTTCTCTTTTTGATGCAATCATGTGCGGCGTTTGATGGAATGCTAACTGTTGTGAACCGGCTGGTTCGACCCTCGCCAGGAGGTGCGCCGGCTTCGAGTTCAATCTTCGGATCGACATCCACAAGCGCGCCTGCCTTTGGCGGAGCGGCTCCTGCGGCAGGCGGAGGCTTTGCCGCGATGCTGTCTGGCGGTGGAGGTACACGGCCCTCACCTCCAGCCTTACTGTGATCTGTTGCTTGATCACTAACACTCACTGCTGATCTATCAGGAGCGCCTGCCGCGAGTGGGCTTTTTGGTGGCGGGGCATCCGCGGCACCGGCCAGCGGGGGCCTCTTTGGTGCCGCTGGTGGCGCATCAGGAGGTGGTGGTGGCTTTTCTGGGCTGCTTTCAGGAGGCGGCGCAGCGCCAAGCGCCGGTGGCGGCGGTTTCTCCAGTCTGCTCTCCACGGGGGTACGCTGCAGCTTTACCCAGCCCTCATCCTGTGCTCTGATGCTTACAAACTTTGGATCACTCAACAGGGCAGCGCTGCAGCACCCCTATTTGGTGGCGGCGCCACTGCCACACAGCCGGCAGCTTCCGGGGGTGGCGGTTTCTCGAGTCTATTTGGCGGCGCCAGCGGCGCAGGAGGAGGAATGTTCGGCGGCGCTGCCGCCGCCCCTGCCAGCGGGAGCATCTTCGGTGGCGCTACTGCTGGGGGCGGAATGTTTGGCAGCAGCGCCGCTGGTGGTGCGAGCGGCGGAGGAGGGCTCTTTGGCGCGGCCGCCGGTGGCGGTGCAAGCGGAGGTCTATTCAACCCGTCGAGTGCCGGTGGTGCCGGCGGGGGACTCTTTGCAACTACGGCGCCTGCGGTTGCTTCGTCGGGCCTGTTTGGCGGCAGTGCGCCCGCGGCAGGAGCAACGACGATGGCACCAGCCGCCGCACCACCCGCCCCCACAACTCCGGCCGGAGCAGGAGGCCAACAAGACGACCTGGCGGCCTTCCAGGCGCCCCAGTTCACGCCAGGCCACATCCCAGAGACGCCACCACCGCCCTCGCTCTGTTGCTAGACCTTTGGCCGTGTGGTGTATGTAACGAGACGCGGAGGAAAAAGGCCACAAACAGCGAACACGGCGAGCACCACCACGTACTCAACCCTCTCGGTGTCGTTCACTTACCCACCCCGAACTCCAACCAACGCGCATTGGGCAAATACAACTATTATAGTTATTTCAGCGAAATTAGCCGAGAGTTTTGTGCATTCTTGATCTTTCTGGAATTTCGCAGCCATTCCGCAGGGAAGATGTCGCCGGGCGTCAATCACGGAGCCATCTGCCCTCGTCAGGCACACAGTGATGGCGAGGCGGTGAGCTCTCGGGACAGGCCACCGGAGGAGTGCTGCGAGGCGGCGGCCTTTGCCTTAGCCTTGGCCGTGCCCCCCGCTCCGGCAGACCGCAAGAACTTGGAGAGGAAGAAGAGAAACTGCAGAGGAGAGTTGTTGATCTGCCCTGCAGAAAGGCGCGCGTACGAGGCGTATGCCCTTTGGTGTAAGGAACCGTGACTCCAAGCAGGTAGGTCATGCAGATGCCATCTGCATTTCTCATCTGTGCATCCACACTACAATGATTATTTTTTTTTTCTTTTCTTTTCTTTAAAAATTTGCCAATCGCTACATCTCGGTGTCAATCGCAATCACCCGCCTTTGCTGATGCCCTGTCTCATTTTATGGCAAGATTTTGCAGTAAACTTGCTTATTACTTCACGCTGCTACGCGAGACTGGCGTGTCCGCGTCTCTCCCGTTGCTCGCCAAGGTGCGTGACCTCGTGCCCGCTTTACCTGATGGTTGCACCTGTACTTGTTGTTGTTGTTTACTAAGGCGTGGTCGGCAGGTGATGGATCGCAGCCCAGCTGCAGGCCAGCTGGAAGCTCGTTGGGATGCCTCATCACCGGCTTCTTCCCCGACGTCTGCGAAGCATCCAACAACAGCGACAGCAACAGGAACACCGTCAGGTGCAAGTGGGTACGTACGCACCTTCTTGGCCTTCGCACACGCGAGGTAACACGTAGACCTCGGGCACACATCAGGCACCGAACGTACTTTGACGTGGGGAGCTACGGCGTGGTGGAGTTCCTCTACGAGAGCCTCAAGACGCGCATCTTTCGTGCGGTGAAGGGCAACCAGCGATTCGTCATCAAGGCGCTCTACAGCGATGTGCCCACCGTGGCCGAGCTTCACAAGATCCGGCACGAATACGCCGTGCTCAAGGATCTAAACATCGACGGCGTGGTGAAGGTCGTTCAGCTGGAGAGCTTCGGAAGCGGCCTTGCCCTCGTGCTCGAAGACTTTGATGGCATCACGCTACGCGAGGTTTGGATTTTCTTGTTCTCTGTGCGTGTGCGTGTGCGTGTTCAATGCATTTTTCTGACACAGCTCTGTTCGAACATCCGTAGGTGCTGCACACGAGGCGCATGAAGGTGGATGAGCTGCTTCAGGTTGCCATCGAGCTCACGCGAATCTTGGGCGAGCTCCACAAGCAGGGCGTGGTCCACAAAGACTTCAAGCCCGACAACGTGCTCTACAACGAACGCACGCGCAAGCTGCAGCTCATCGACTTTGGCATATCCACGCGCACGGGGCTTGATGACACCCCGCCCCGCATGACGGGGTCGAAGCCCAGCAAGGAGAGGCATAGGGAGTTGGAGGGCACCTTCGCCTACATGTCACCGGAGCAGACCGGACGTATGAGCCGCTCAGTCGACTACCGCACGGGTACCATCCACCCCATGCCACCAGATCATGTCCGAGAATCAAGTGGTGTTGTGCCTGACACAGCCTGCCTGCAGATTTCTATTCGTTTGGAGTGACGCTGTTCGAGTTGTTGACCCAGCGGCAGCCCTTCGTCGCCACCGATCCTATTGCCTACATCCACTATCACATGGCCAAGCCGCCGCCCAATCCGCGCGACATGATCCAGGCGCGCGAGGGCCTAGACGCCGAGCTTCCGCCGCAGGGCCTATGCAACGTGCTTAGCAAGCTGCTGGCAAAGACACCCGAGGAGCGGTACCACAGCGACGACGGCCTGCTCGTCGACCTGCGGTTCCTGCACTCGCGGGTCATCCTCGCTCAAGCCGGATCGAACACGGCCGCTCGCGAGCTCAGCGAGTTCCAGGCTGGCGAGATGGACAAGCGCAGCCGCTTCATTCTGTCGCCGCGGCTCTACGGGCGAGAACACGAGGTCGGCAGCTTGGTGCAGGCCTACGCCCGCATCGAACAGGGCGGGGCCGTGGAGGCCGTCATGGTGCGCGGCTACAGCGGCATCGGCAAGTCGTCGATCATCAACGAGGTCCACAAGGCCATGATGCACCACGAGTCCGGCAACAAGAAGGGCTACTTCATCACGTGGAAGTTCGACCAGCTGTGCAAGAGCACGGCGAGCGTGGTGCAAGCCTTTGGCGACCTCATCGAGCAGCTGCTGAGCGAGGGCCAGGAAACGGTCAACATGTGGGCCGAGCGCATCCGCGAGGCCGTGGGCGCCAACGGCCAGCTGCTGGTGGAGCTGCTGCCGGAGCTGCAGGTGGTGATCGGGCCGCAGGCGCCCGTGGCCGAGCTGGGCCCGGGCGAGGCCCAGAATCGGTTCAACCGCACCTTCCAGCAGTTCGTCCGCGTCTTCTGCACGGCACCGCACGAGCCCCTGGTGATGTTCGTGGACGACCTCCAGTGGGCCGACGTGGCCTCGCTCAAGCTGCTCGAGCTCATCGCCTCCGACTCCGAGCTCCACAACTTCATGCTGATCGGGGCCTACCGCGACAACGAGGTCGACGCCACACACCCTCTGTGCGCCACCCTGCGCCAGCTGGCCGGCAACGGCGTGCGAATCACCGACATCGAGGTGAAGCCGCTCGTGCGCGAGCACGTGATGGCGCTTGTGGAGAACACGCTGCGGTGCGGCCGCGAGCGGGCGAGCGGGATGGCGAGTCTGCTCGAGGAGAAGACGAGTGGAAATCCGTTCTTCATCAACCAGCTCCTGCGCTCCTTCCACAGCGAGGGCCTGCTCTACTTCACCTTCACTGGCACCTTCACGTCGCCGCGGTCTATGCTGACGCTGAGCAGGGACCAGGCCAGTGGTGCAGCGGAGGCTCAGCCGCGGCACGACGACGAAGAGATGGAGGGCGGGCGGTGGGAGTGGGACCTAAAGCATCTGCGACGGGCCGTCGCCGTGACGGAGAATGTGGTGGACCTGATGGTCCAGCAGATCCAGCGACTCAGCCAGCCGGCCCAGCGAATCCTGCAGCTGGCGGCCGCCGTCGGCGACAAGTTCTCACTCGACACGCTCGTTATCGTCACAGAGACGACGCCGGCCGAGGTGCTCGAAGAGTTATGGGAACCGCTTCAAGCTGGCCTCGTCCTGCAGTCAACGCGAGCCAGCGGTGGCTCCGCCTTGCCAGCACTCGAACCGCTGGACACCACTGATGATTGCATTGCTGCCGACACTCCGTTCGAGGTTGGCGGGTCGTCGTTGCAGCGCATGTACAAGTTCCTTCACGACCGCGTGCAGCAGGCGGCCTACTCCCTCATTCCTGAGGACCAGCGGCCGGCCATGCACCTCCGCATCGGCCGGCGCCTGCTGGCCCACACCGGCGGCGACATGGCCAAGATCGACGAGGAGCTCTACGTGATCGTCAACCAGATCAACATCGGCGTCGAGCTCATCATCGCGGACACCACCAACGGCGCCGACGCCGGGCGAGCCGCAGAACGAGAGCAGTTGGCGCGACTCAACTTCGCCGCGGGAAAGAAGGCGCGCGCATCGATGGCCTATCAGGCTGCGGTCAAGTATCTTGATACCGCTCTCCGGCTTCTCGGCGCTGCCGTCGATGATGACGGCGCAGACGACACCGAAGATGGGGCCAAGGTGGCGGCTGCCACGTGCTGGAGTACTGAGAAGCGGGCGCTGACGATGGAAGTGTTCCTCGAGGCCACGATGGCTCAGTTCCTCAACACCAACTACGCCATGGCAGAGCGACTATGCACCATCATACTGCGACACGCCGTTACGCCGCTGGAGCGGGTGGAAGTCGCCGAGCTCCAGATGCAGTTCCACATCCAGCAGCACCACATGCGGGCGGCGCTCGACATCGGGCTTGCGGCGCTGGAGATGCTAGGTGTGGAGCTGGTGGCCGATCGACCGACGCTGCAGCTGAGCGACGACGAGTACTGCGAGGGCCTTCCGGAGATGAAGGACAAAGCCATGCTAGCGGCCATGCGCATTCTGATGAACCTGACAGCACCCACCTACGTCCTCGAGGTAACCTCCCCTCATGCGTGTCGTGAAGTGTCGCGTGCCGTGTCTTTCGGACTCGCATTGACTCTCTCTCAACTCGATGTCATGGCAACGAAAAGCCGGCGCTGAACCTGCGGGTGGCGTTCACCATGGTGACGTTGGCGATGGAGCGCGGCACGTCGGGCCTGGCCGCGTTCGGGTTTGGTCTCTACGCGATGGCCAGCTTCCTGTTCAACCTCGACGAGGGCTATCGGGCGGGCATCATCTCGTTGCGTTTGATGGAGAAGTACAAGGCCGTCGAGCTCACGGCCAAGATGTACGGCCTCTTCTACGCCCACGTAACCATCTGGTACGCGCCTTCCATCATCACCTGCCATCTGTTATTTTGGTTCTTCTTTCCTCATCGAGTTTCAATAGGCGCACGCACTTGAGGGACACACTGCCGTACCTGGAGCGCTCCATTCATGTGGCTCTCGAGACGGGCGACCTCGAGTGGGCTGGATACAACTCGGTTAGTGCCACAGTCGCGGTCGTGTTGTAGTTGAGCATTCACTTCTCACACTTGTGTGCTATTTGTCTGTTTGGAACTACAGTTCTACTTCTGCGATCACATGATGTTCAGCGGCGAGGTGCTCGAGGTGCTGGGCACGACTCAGGAGGCCTACCTGAAGGCGCTCGTGGGCCGACACCAGGAGCTGCAGGCCACCTACCTCAACATCTGGCGGCGCGTCGTGCTCAAGCTCACCCAAGAGGTCGTCGAGGAAGCTTACTCGCTCGGGTACTTGCCTTTCCCCAGCTCATTTAGTCTGCACCATCGTTGATTGCGTGTCGTGTGTCGTGTGCAGAGGCAAGATGATCACCGATGCAGAGGTGCTGAGCACGCTGCAGGGCATCAACAACAAGATGTTCCTGTTCACGTACTACCTGGCCAACGGCATCCTGGCCTATTATAAGAAGGAGATCCTGAAGGCCGTCGAGCTCCTGGCGCTGGCCGAGGAGAACACGGTGGGTGCGGTGGGCATGATGACCAACTCCCAGCATAGGTTCTACTACTCGCTCGCGCTGCTGGCGCAGGTGGCCCAGTCGAGCAGCATCGGCGTGACCACGCCCGGAATGGCCGACGCGCAGCGCACTGAGGCGCTGGCGCAGGTCGAGCGCAATCAGGCCCTGCTGCACAAGTGGGCGCATCACGCTCCGGCCAACTACAACCACAAGTACCTGCTCGTCGAGGCCCAGCGGATGGTGCTGCGCGGCAAACACAGCCGCGCGATGGACCTCTTCGACGGGGCCATCGAGGGCGCCCAAGAGGGTGGCTTTCTTCACGAGGAGGCTCTCGCCCGCGAACTCGCGGCCGACTTCTACTTTCTGCGCAGTACGTTGACTCTAATTGTGCGCGTGCGCGTGCGTTGACTGACGATTATTTATCATTTGTCACAGAGCGGCGACGAGTCGCGGCCGACTACCTGCGTGAGGCCTATTACCTGTATGTGCGATGGGGCGCGGTGGTCAAGGTGCAGCAGCTGCACGACCGCCTGCCCAAGTCGACCGGCGTGTCGAGCCTCCATACGACCGGCATGTCGTCCCACGAGCCCCCCTTCTCGCCGCTGGGCTCGGTCAGCACGTCGTTCGTCAACCCGTGCGACGCCTTCACGAGCACCGTGATGCCCTCGGGCGACTACCTCGACCTCATGTCGATCGTCAAGAGCGCGCAGGCCATGCTCAGCGAGATCGAGCAGGACAAGCTGGTGGTCAAGCTCATGAGCGGCATCATGGAGAACACGGGCGCCAACCGGTGCGTGCTGCTGCTCAAGCGCACTGACCGCAGGCTGGTAGTGGAGGCGTCAGCCGAGATGAATAGCGAGTCGACCGACCCGCCGATCACCATCGCGCTCGATCTCAATCTTTCCCCGCGCGAAGCCGCGCTGCCGATGACGGTCATCAACTTCGTCGAGACAACCAGCGAGATGGTCCTCCTCGACGACATCCCCAAGCGCGGACCCTTCGCGACCGATCCATACATCCAGCGCGCCCGGCCGCGCTCGCTCCTGTCGCTGCCCATCATGCACCTCTCCGAAATGCTGGGCATCCTCTATCTTGAGAACTCGGCCACGTCCTCCGTCTTCAACAAGAGCCGCATGTGGCTCATCTCTGTCATCTCTTCCCAGGTACTGCTTTTTCGCTTTCGCTTTCGCTTTCGCTTTCGCTTTCGCTTTCGCTTTCGCTTTCGCTTTCGCTTTCGCTTTCGCTTTCGCTTTCGCTTTCGCTTTCGCTTTCGCTTTCGCTTTCGCTTTCGCTTTCGCTTTCGCTTTCGCTTTCGCTTTCGCTTTCGCTCTAGCGGCCGGGTTGGCACAGTACTTAATGCATTTTTGCTCTACAGATTGGCATTTCCCTGAAGAATGCGATGCTCTTCAAGGATCTACACACTCGCACGCTCGAGCTGCAGGAGACCAACAAGAAGCTCGAGGTGAGTACGCTCCGCTCAACCACCACTCACCAGTCGCTTATCTCTATGTTGTTTTTTCTATTGTGCAGAAAGAGCTTGTGGAGCGAATCACCGTCCAAGCCGAGCTGGAGCACGCCATGGAGCTGGCCAAGGCCGCGGCCGTCTCTAAGAACCAGTTCCTCGCCAACATGTCGCATGAGGTACGCGTGGTCCCATTTGCCTGATCAGCCCACACGACTTCCTGCGGCTAATGCCGTGGTGGTCGCATGTCCCAGCTCCGTACGCCCCTGAACGCCATCATTGGCATGACGGGACTGCTGCTGGAGTCGCAGTTGACCGACACGCAGCGCGAATGGCTCGAACTCCTCGAGATCTCCGGCAACACGCTTCTCACCCTCGTTGGTACGCACCACTCCACCACCCTCGCGAAGCGAATCGAATGTGTAGAATTTATGGGGAGTGTCATTCGCGCATATCTCACATTCCTCCTTCGGGTTCACCTTGACGCAGATGATATCCTCGACCTGGTGAAGATGGAGCGCGGGAAGGTGCAACTGGCAATGGAGGACGTGCGCCTGGTCGACTGCATGCGCGAGATCCTGGCCACCTTCGTGCACCCGGCGCAGACCAAGGGCCTCCAGATGGAGCTCGAGGTCCACGGCTCGTGCCCCGAAGCCGTGCATACCGACCGCGTGCGCTTTCGGCAGATCGTGCTCAACCTGCTATCCAACGCGGTAAAGTTCACCCCGCCGGGCGGGACCGTCACGGTGCGCGTCGCGTCGCGGCGGGTCGACGTCGTCTCGCCTGCCCGTACCGAAGACGAGTACCCGGTACGCCAAGCCGCTTCTCTTTCTCGCGTTGCCCACAGATTGTTTGTTGACTGTGTATGTGTCGTGTGTCGTGTGTGCCGCTCAGCTGGATCGGAAGGCGCCGGTGGTGACGCCGGCCCAGCGCGGGAACTGGGATGAGCTGCACGTGTCCGTAACTGACACGGGCGATGGCGTGCCGCCGCGCGTGGTCGAGCGCCTGTTCCAACCCTTCACCCAGGGCGACGCCACCTACGCACGACAGCACGGCGGCACGGGCCTCGGCCTCGCCATCTGCAAGCAGATGGTCGAGCTGTTGGGCGGCCGCATCTGGCTCGACAACCGACCGCAGCCCGGCGTTGTGGTGGCCGAGCCCGCCGCAGTGGTGCCCACAATAACGCCGGGCTGCGGCGCTCACGGCGGCGGCCCTCATGGCGCGTCGTTCCACTTCATCATCCTTTGCCAACGCAACTACAACTCGGCGCGGCGACCGTCGCTCCCGCTCTCGGCCACTCTCTCGTCGCCGTCACGCTTTTCTTTTTCTTCTTTCTCCTCTTTTCTCGCTTCGCTCTCGGCCGCATCGACCGCCACCGCCGCCTCCGGCGCCAAAACCACTGGCGCCTCGCCACCCCAGTCTCCGCGCTTCGCATCGCAGTCGCCGTTTCCGCCCGCGCCTACCACTCCGCTCTCGCCTCGCTCTTTGGCCTCCATCTGCTCTCCGCTCTTCTCCAGCGCGTCTTCCTTCCTGCAGCATCAACACCAGTCGATGACAACGAGAGCGGCGGCAACCACGCCGACCACGCCAACAGCGACAACCACGCCGTCGCCGCCCTCCTCGCACTCAGCCTCCTCGTTCTCTTCTATCCCGGTCGTGGGCGGCTCGTCGTCGTTCACGTCAGTGCCGCCTACCGACAGCAATAGCCGGTGCAGCAGCAGCGAGTACGCCGCCGCCACGACCGAGGAGGACCCGAAGCCCATGATGCCGCTCGGGGACGACAAGCTTGACCCAGACGAGTCCATCACGCAAATCCTCGGTATTCGTCTCGCCTCGCGTGTGTCTTGTAGTGTTGTGTGTGCTTACACATGAACCGCACCCGGACGTGGACACGCAGTGGTGGAGGATAACAAAACGAATCAAAAGCTGCTGTTGCAAATGCTGCGGCGGCTGGGCCACGCTGCGGACGTGGCCAACGACGGCCTCGAAGCTGTAGACGCGTGGCGCAGGAAGAAATACGACCTCATCGTACGCACTCACCGCACTCACCCTCCGCCGTTGCCTCTCGCTTACAACTTTTTTCCCCACTCCTCATTGTGCCTGCAGTTTATGGACCTGCAGATGCCCAAGATGGTACGCCCACGCCACTCTCGTGTTTGCCGCATCTGTCTGCATAGGGCGGTCCAAGTCTGACACGACACGCACAGGACGGGCTGGCAGCCACACGCGTGATTCTGGCGTCGTGCGAGGAGGAGGAGCGCGGCCTGGTCACACCACCGCCCTCGCCCTCGCCCACGCTGCCGCTCGCCACCTCGGCCTACCTAGCCTCGTCGCGCTCGCCCTCGCCCACGCTCCCACGCTTTCCCGCCGCCCTCCGCCTCTCCTCCTCCTCTTCCACCGCCTCTCCGGTCATGCCCAGCTCTACCACTTCCACTTCATCGCCCTCATCGCCAACCACACCATCATCACCACCACCGCCATCATCATCATCAGCCTCGCCACCATCATTACGATCATCAACACCATCACCGTCTTCTTCATCGGCGTCGGCGGGGCCGCAGGTGAAGCGACCACAGATCATCGCGGTGACGGCCAACGTGTACGAGAGCGACCGGGAGGCCTGCGCCGAGGTGGGCATGGTCGACTTCCTGGGCAAGCCGCTCCTCAAGTCTAGCCTCGAACGCTGCCTGCGCCGCGCGCGCCTCCGGCTCGCCGAGGAGCGACGACCCCGCGCCGAAGGCCTGGACCGGCGCAGCCGTCGACCACCACCCTCGGAGTGTTCCT
Organism: Acanthamoeba rhysodes; assembly: GCA_000826385.1. Taxonomy (NCBI): domain Eukaryota; phylum Discosea; order Longamoebia; family Acanthamoebidae; genus Acanthamoeba; species Acanthamoeba rhysodes. The sequence continues at coordinate 151,768 of CDFC01060576.1, read as the reverse complement.
TTTGACTCTCCCAACAGAATTCCGCCAGAATTTCACGCGTCTTTTCCTTTCCTTTCTTTGTTTATTTGTTTATTTGACTTGTTGCGACTTGGCCCAGCACCAGAGGCCCCTCCTCGACGGCGACGTTTGGGTTGCGGCCTTCTTGGGCTGCTGCCGATTCGTTTTGGCCTTCTTGGCCGCGTTCCTGAGCTGGGCCGCGAGGCGGGACAGGTACGGCGGCGTCTCACCTGCGCCGCAGGTCGGCGTTGGCGGCGGTGATGGCGGTGCTGTCGTCGTGGGGCGACGAACGGGGACTTGCGAAGGGCGACGGCCCGTGTGGCGGAAGGAGGGGACCATGTCGGCCTGGCGCTGCCACACCTCCTGCATCGTGGCCGCTGGTCGAATCCGGTGGGTGAGCAGCTTCTTCTGGTGGTCGCCGTTGGCCATGGCCACGCCGTCGGTGGGTGACCTGCGCTGTGTGGTGGCGGGCGCTGGTGCGGTGGTGCCGTGGTTGGGGTGGTGAACTGCCGGACTCGACCAGCCCACTCTTTTTTCTACGGCGGCAGAGCGGCTATCAGCTCACCCGCGGTGGCTCCGCGGCTGTCACCGGGAGGCGCACAGACTGAGCTTGTTGAGGATGACCAGCAACAGATGCCTTGGAACCTTCGCGCTTCCGGCTCGGATGGAAACAAGGAACAACCCTGGAGCGGAGGAGGCACTGCAGAGCGGCCGGACGACCAGAGGGACCGGAAGATGCGCCGGCCATCGCTCGTCATGTGGTGCCATCGTCCCAAACGCTGTTGGCCATTGGCGCCTCGTTGGCGGTCAGTTCACTCGTCAAGCTCGGGCCGGCAGGGCCTTCCCGAGATCGGGCCTCTCCCGCTTTGGATGCCCTCAGACATCTCCGTTTGCCACCACCCGTCAGCCCCGGTGGCGGTCCTAGTTTTCGGTCATCACGTCCATCAACCTTATCACACGATTTGTTTGAAGAAAGCACAGATGGCACGCTTGGCTTCCGCCTGGCCTGGCCTGGCCGAGCGCACCCGACAAGAAGAGAGCTCTGCGGGCCCTAGTCGGCCTTGGTGGTGGCGCCCACGGCCGCCGGACTCGGTCCTCCCTCCTTGTGCCCTCTCAGACGCAGCATTCGTCGGTAGTTGAAGGGGAACGCTGGCATGGCGAAGGGAGCAAAGTGTGAGGTGTGCGGTGATTGCTCACAATGAATGGCGCGGGTGGCGGCCCTCAACAACGTACTGGAGACGCGCCAGGCCAGGTAGGCCAGGAGCAGCCAGCCGTAGAGCGTCGCGGCCGCAGCCTCGGGACTCCCCTCGCGCTGGGTGAGCGGCCACTCGCGGATGTACGGGTACATGACCCACCACAGGTACACTGCACACGACACACACCGTGTGCTGACGTCAGCAATGAAAACGACACTGTGATCACAGTGGCTGTGGGCGCAGTACTCTCCGAGGTGAAGCTGATGGGGTACATCACGATGAACTCCGAGTAGCGCAGCCACTTGAGCAGCGGCGGGCAGGCCCGGACCATGTTGAGCAGGTAGAAGGGGTAGCGGATGAGGTCTACCACGGCCCAGTGCACAAACACAAAGCCTAGCGCCGCCGTCTGATGCACCTGTGTGTCGTGCGTGTGCGTGTGCGGTGGTGCGTGTGCGTGTGTGCGTGTGCGGTGGTGCGTGTGCGTGTGCGTAGGTCAGGGCTCATGTATACGGCTTGAGAACGGTATTGAGGCGGGATGTAAACCAACCTGCGGCACGCCAAAGTAGGCCACCACGAGAAGGTGCAGCCGGCGCAGGACCTTGCAATGGAGCAGAAGCAGCGGATTCATCGTCGACGGCGGCACCCACGCGAGCGTCATGTGCACCACCTCCATGCACACCAACAGCTGCAGGCCCACTGCGAAGCCATTATTATTATTATTATTATTATTATTATTATTATTATTTAATCAGGTTTTAAATATTTGAATTATGAAGAAAATGAAAGAAAATAAAACAATAAAAATACACGTAATTATTAATAAAAAATAGGATGTGTGGGGGCGGTACGGACGAGGGAGCCCACGTTGGTGAAGGCGAGGCGGAGGGCAGAGAGGGGACTGCCCGTGTAGATAGCGGAGGTCACCAGCGTGGCGGCCACGAGGCACCACCCGGCGGCCAGGACCACATTGAAGGCGGCCAGGTAGCCGTAGACGAGGCTGCCCCCTTCCCGTCGTCGCCGGTCCTCCCACCCCGTCGCTCCTCTGCCCATCTCTTCTCTTCTTTTCTTATTTGTTTGCCGAAAAGCTTTTTTTTAAACAAACTTTTACTTTTCTCTTTTCACCTAAAATGATTCTCGTTAATTTTATAACACAATTTCTTTTACATTTCTTTTTTGCCCCATGGTAGCGATCATCGCGAGCGGAGGGTGTCCTTCCGCACGGAGCTCCTCTTCCGCCAGGCACTGCGCAGCTTCGTGAGCGGAGAGCACTGCGGGTCGGCGGTGGTCTTGTGCGTGTGGGACTCGTGCGCGGGCTGTCGGCACTCTGGTGTGGCGGAGGCCTCTGGCGGGGAGAAGACGAGGCCGTGGCTCGGGAAGAGGCCGGTGGAGCGGAAGGAGTCCAGCATCGCGGCTTGTCGTTGCCACACGGCCAGCTTCGACACTTCGAGGCAAGCGCCGCAGATGATCTTCTTCTTGTTGGTCGCCATTGGCTCTGATCGCTGTGTGGGGATGTGTGTGCGGAGGTGCGGGTAGGTGAGGGTAGGTTGATGGTAAGGATACGAAAAGGACGAAGAGGCCCCAACTGACCCCTTTATCAAGGAGGACTCGCGTCAGTCCGTTGCGAGGCAACTCAGTGCTCCTCACATGCGCGGAACGGAAGAACTGAAGGTCGGGGAGCGCTGCGGGAATGGTACGTGTTCGGATCCTGAGGATCCATTCGTATCCCCGCGGAGCGAAGGCGAACAAGAACGAAGTAGAAAAAGAAAGAGAACACGAACTGACGTTATTAGCCCAGCCCAGCCCGGCCCAGCCCGGCGGGTGGAGAGTAAAGGGCAGAACGGAAGGTCGCCTGAGATGGAAAGGGCTGAAAAGCGAAGGCATACAACAACGGAGAGTGCAGGCCAGCACGCGGGGAGGCCGGTGCTAACAGTCGAACGGAGGAGATTGAGAGTGAAGGAGGGCTCTCACCCTCAGGATCTGCCGACGATGGCTTTTACAACCGGCTCGAGTTGCGAGGGCGACGAGTTGCAGCGACGACGGAAGCACTGCTCGATGCGCGCGGCGATGTTGGCAGTGGTGGTAGTAGTGGTGGTAGAAGAAGAGGCGCGGTCCGAGGACGACGTCTGCCACTTGGCGAGCGCGGCAGCGAGGGTTTCGCGCCGGAGGGGTTTGAAGAGGACGTCGGACATGCCCACCTCGAGGCACCGCTGCGCATACTCCTGTTGTGTATTGCAGATTGAATCGTCCTCCAATTAGAAACCACGTAAATGGTGTAATGGCCCGCGTCTCAGTCCAGTACCGTGGTGGCAGACGCGGTGAGCGCCACGATCGGCAGCGATGGCCGAGGATCACCCTGCTCGCGCTGGGCTTCTTTCTCGCGGATGCACTTGGTGGCCTGGAAGCCGTCCATTACTGGCCAGAGCCAAAGGCCGGTGTCAGAACAGAGCGTGTGCGTAGTGTGCTGGTCTCTATTCTACTCAACGTACCGGGCATCTGGCAATCCATGAGCACGATGTCGAACGCGTCGAGCGACTCGCCCAATGCCTTGAGGCACTCCACGCCATTGTTGGCCACCTTCGGATGAAAAGACGCCGTCAGTGTCATGTGGTCATGCGAGGGAAGAGGGCAGAGAATGGGTGGGTACCGTGACGTCGCAGGCGAGGGTGGAGAGCATGCGCTTGCCCACCTTTTGGTTGATCACGTTGTCTTCCACCAACAGCACACGCAGCCCATGGAACCTCTTGCCACCCTCGCCACTGGTGTTGCTGATCAAGATATTTGGGTCTGGCATCGCGAGGTCCTTGACCGGGGGCGGCTCGTGTTCCACCGCCGGCAGGCGGAACCGACAGCTGTTCAGAACAAACAAAAACAACAGAATTGAGCTCAACTTTCGAAGGGTTTCGATTTGGGGGTAGTGGAGAGGGAGGGGTGGTACGTGAAGGTGGAGCCTCGTCCGGGTTGGCTGTGGCACTCGATCCCGCCGCCCATGGCGCGGCACAGTCGCTGGCTGATGGCCAGGCCGAGCCCGGAGCCGCCGAACTTGCGGCAGACCGACGCGTCAAGCTGAGAAAATGGCTGTAATCCGCCCCAGATGTTAGTTTTGCGGTCCGAAGCGCCGAGGGAAGCCAAGAGGGCGGTACCGAGAAGAGCAACTGCCTACACTCTTCTGGAATGCCAATCCCTGCGCACGCCGCCCGTAAACATGAGGCTTCCGTTGTGCTGATGAACCAAACAGTACCGGTATCTCTCACGGCAACAATGACTTCGTCAAGGCCGTTTTGATCGTCGTTGCGCACGCTGACCGAGACCGACCCGCTGTCGGGCGTGAACTTGATGGCATTGCTCAATAAATTCACTACCACCTGTCGGAAGCTGAACAGAAGAATCTTCATAACAGCCCTTCAAGCACACACGGTCACCTTCAAGAAAGTAACCTACCGAAGTGGATCGCCCAGGTGGAAAGACCGCGCGATCACAGTGTTGAGCGAGAGCGACAAATGCTTTTTGTCTGTGTGGGCGTGAACTTCAGATAAGTGCGCGGGCGGAGTTTAGGCTGCGGCCGTACCGGCTGCGGTCTGTAGCAGATGAACGGCTTTCTGCACTTCTTCTTCAATCGAGAAGGGAATGGCCTCGAGCTGCAGCTGGTCGGACTCGATGCGCTCGAAATCGAGGATGTCGCTCACCAGCGACATCAAGTGGTCCGCACAGTCTTCAGCAGCGAGGGAGCTGATTAGAATCTGACAATTGTCGCTAATTGGCTGCTTGGCGTATGCGTGGTGATGCTGAGACATGTACCCGATATGATGGCCAAAGCATGCCCAGCCTTGGAAGAGGGCATGAACAAGTCCTGCAGCTCACGACTCATGGCGATAATCCCGTGCATTGGTGTGCGTAGCTCTGTCAGAGATCGCAGAGCATCAGTGACAGAACGTGGTCAGCATGTTGCACAAGGCCCAGTGCGCTCGCGTACCGTGGGACATGTTGGCGAGGAACTCCGACTTGGCTTGCGTGGCCCGCCTCAGCTCGGTGTTGGCGGCATCCTTCTCCCGCAGCGCCGCCTTGAGCCGATTGAGCGCTCGAGTGCGCGCGTGGTGGTGACACGCCGACAGCGTGGTCACCAGCACGAACAGCCAACAGTCGCAAAAGCTTTCACCTGTGTGTTGTGTTTGTGTGTGTTTGTGTGTGTGGTTAGCATCACACATGCGAGCGTGTGCGGTGGTGCATGTGCGGTACCGAGGATGGTGTGCCGAATGGAGGTAGGGGTCAAAAAGGCTGTGAGGTCCCACGTCCGGCGCACGTAGCGGAGCGCGGTGGTCTGGACGCCGATACATACCAGCGTCACGACGCAGGCCCGCACGCCGCGCGCGTAGAGAAAGAGCAGCGGGATGCACAGGAACCAGAGGAAGATATCGCGCACGTCGCTGTCGGTGAGCGCGCACATGGTGAGGACCAGGTCCAGCACCGCGCAGTAGGCGTAGAGCGCCACGGTCAGCTCCGTTCGTCGGCGGCGACGGTCCTGCAGCCTGCGGGCAACGTTGGCCGACGAAGTTGTGGAGGCGCTGAGCACGCGGCAGTTGCGGTCGCGTCGGATGGAGATGAAGAGGAGGGCCGAGGTGCCCAGGGTGCAGGCGACGCAGGCCACGGTGCTGAAGGAGACGCAGCGGTCCGCAAACACCTGGGCGAGACCCAGCACGATGGACCCCAGGCACGAGATTAGGATGAAGAGCTGGAGGAAGGGCTTGCAGCAGTCTTCATCTTCCTCCTCGTGCTGCTGCTCGCGTAGTAGCAGGTGCTCGTCCCCCTCTCCATTCTCTGCCTGCGAGCACTTCATCCTCTCTGTGTCTTTCTCTCTACTCTACTCGTTGGATCTTATTGTAAGGAGTGGAGGAGGTTTTCCGTGTGAGGGTAGAAGTAGAGGTGGAGGTGGAGGAGGGGAGGTGGTGCCATGGCCGGTCAGAGGGGAGGTCGCACCAAAGAGGCCCGGTCAAAGCCTGGTACCAGTGCCGAGCTCTCCTGTGCTTGGTCCGTTCGCTTAGGACCCAGCGCAAGAACGGACGATCGTCGAAGGGGCCTCCATTCCGAAGGCCAGCAGAGATGGCAGTCAGCCCGTGTCACCACTGGTCCTGCACCAATGGCCGGTTGGGAGAAGGGGGAGGCCACTCGATCTCTCCTACGTGATGACCTCACACCTACGCACAAACTCGCACTGCTGAGTGTTGGAGAGATCGGCCCAGAGTTTTGGCCTCAGCTGGGCTGGGACCTGGCTGCCGTCTTCATTTTAAATTGATTGATTTCCATTGCATTGATCAATTCAACAACATCCGCTTCTTGGCATTTCTCTCATTTTCCTGATGTTTTCTTTTGTCTTGTTGGGTCAGAGCTCGAACTTGAGGCCGCCCGCAAGATACCGGACCTTGTCCAGCTTGTTGCGGTTGCAGCAGCACGGCTAGACGAAAAGCGAGAGAAGGGGTCAGCCGACGGGAAGTGCTTCACCACACACACACACACACACACACACACATGCCACACAACAGAAACAGGTGCAAGGTACCTTGAGCTTGGCGATGATGGTCTTCTCGGGGTTCTTGCCCTCGAATGTGGTGTAGTACAGGGAGAGATCGGCCACGAGCTCATCGTCATGGTGCGGGGTGGTGGGCAGACCCTTCTCCTTCTTGGCGGCTTGTTGCTGGGCCAGCTTGGCCGTCAGCTCGATCACGAGGTCGGTTTTGCGCAAGCCACGCCGCTTGGCATCCTCGGCCACGTCGGCGAGCTTCTTGGCAGTGACGCTGATGGCGCGGAATAGCTGCTCGGCGAACGCTTCCATGCGCTCGCGCGTCTTGGGGCCGATCGCGATCGCAATGTCGTCGAGCTTGTTGTCCAGGATCAACATCCACACGTCCTTTTCCTGCGATCCCATACCAGCTCCTGCTCGCCACACACAACAACACAGATCAATCAGTTGATAACAATTAATTCAGTTTTCATCACCGAGGTCTGAGGTACCGGCTTGCTTCCTGCTTCGCTCGAAGTACCACTCGCTCTTCATCTTGAACATCTCGCCGTTGTCCTGGAACACCAGCACGAAGCCCTCCATACCCTCGGACTGCTTTACCCGGTTGAGCATCTGCTCGACGTCGTCCACCGTCCTATAACGATACCACAGCTTAGCAGCCCGACCATGGCCACCTGGCAGTCACGAGCCGGACGACGCACCCCTCCAGCGCCTTGACCACGGGAATACCGCCCTTGGCGGCCGCCTCGGTGAGCGCGGTGTACTTGAGGTACCGACCGGTGGCGTTATGGCGCATTGCGATAAGCATGAGGAAGTCCTCGGGGTAGCCCACCACGATTTGGGTCTGCGCCGAGCAGTACTCGAACATCGGCGTGAAACCCCTTCCTGCCCGAGCCGCAACCATTCACACACACCACACACACACCACACACCACACACACACACCACACACACACACACACACACACACACACACACACACACACAC
>CDFC01060576.1:82326-137663 GCA_000826385.1 Acanthamoeba rhysodes | reverse complement strand
TGTGTGTGTGTGTGTGTGTGTGTGTGTGTGTGTGTGTGTGTGTGTGTGTGTGTGTGTGTGCGCACGTGTGCGCATGTGCGCGTGCGCGGTGGCTGAACGGTGCACTTTAACAGAGCGATCGTGAGGCCGAATTCGGGCTTCCGGCGTCAACTTGAGGCGTTCGAACGGCAGCTGCAGAAGAAGAGGCAGGACGAGGATGACGACGAGCGCGAGCCGATCGAGCAGACGAGCGTTGTTGGCGCGGACGAAGTGGAGGTGTACACCGGGTCGTGGATGAAGGCCGAGATCGTGCGGTGGCACGGGCGCGACCGGCGGCTCGAGGTGGTGTGCCGGCACGAGGGCGATTGGGTCGAACGCGCGCGCGGCTGGGTCGTCAACTGTCTCACCCACGTGTGGGCCTACCACCTGCGCCGCTTCGGCAAGCGCCTCCAGCGCTTCGTGCGCGGACAGCGTGCACCGCTGAAGCAGGACTAAGAGAATTGTTAAAGATTAAAGTATATATATTGTATTTACAACTAAAAATATAATGCAATTCGTTTTATTGTTTGCTCCCAACACCCTGGTGTACACTCAGGAAAATAAATAAATAAATAAATAAATAAATAAATTTCGCCGAGCTGGTCCGCTGATTACCAGGTGCCCCGCTTGCTGCAGCGTTCGAGGGAGGACTTGAGGAGCGCGAGGCTGATGGGCTTCTCGATGAAGTCGACCATGCCTGCCGCGGAGCACGCCGCCTTGTCGCTCTCGTACACGTTGGCCGACACGGCCACGATCTGCGGCGCCGCGCCGTTGCACTCGGCCATGATCACCTGCGCCGCCGTCAGGCCGTCCATGTTGGGCATCTGCAGATCCATCAACTGTGTGTTCGCCGCAAAGAACGAAGAAGAAGAAGAACAGAGAACGAAGAGCACGATGAGCTTGACAAGAATGAGAGAAATGATATGTGGGATCAGGGCTCGTACAATGACGTCGTATGTCTTCTTGTGCCAGGCCTCGACGGCTTCGAGGCCGTCGTTGGCCACGTCGGCGACGAAGCCTAGCCGCTTGAGCAGCTGCAACAGCAGCTTCTGGTTGGTCTTGTTGTCTTCCACCACTGTACGTGTACCACCAAAGTCAGCATGCGCGATCGTCGTGCGTGCGGCATGCGCGTGTGCGATTGTGTGCATGTGCGTTTTGGCGGGGTAACTCGGTCGGTGCTTACCTAGAATGAGAGGTCGCTTGGGTTCGTCGCTGGGCGCTGCGAATTTCTCCTCGGCCTTGCGTCGATGGAGCTCCACGGAGCTGGACTTGACCAGCTGCGCCGCGCCATCCTTCGTGCGGGGCGACGACACGGCGACAAAGGTCGACGACGTGGTCGGCGACACGTCGCCCAAGGCGTCGATCACGACCGAGCCCATCTGGGGCGGTAGCGGCAGGCCCAGTGACGGCCGCCGGCGTGCGATCAGGCTGGGCGGTGGCATGGGAGCCAGCGGCGAGTGCGGCTCGGAAGCGAGAGCGCTCGCCATCATCACTGCCATCGGCGTTGTCGTCATCATCATCGAGGCGATGTTCTGACACACGATGGTGAAGTGGAACGAGGAGCCCTCGGTGACGGCCGCGTCGAGCCAGATGCGGCCGCCCAGGAGGTTCACCAGCTGCTTGCTGATGGCCAGCCCGAGGCCGGTGCCGCCGGCCTTGCGCGAGAAGGAGCCGTCACCCTGGGTGAAGGGTTGGAACAGGCGGTCAAGCATCTGGCGGCCCACGCCCGGTCCGGTGTCGCGCACGTTAACGTGGACCTCGTCCCAGTTGCCCGCCGCGGAGTCGTCTACCAGCGTGCGCGTCGTGGTAAGCTCGCCCGAGGTCGGGTCGACGCTGATCGACTCGATCACGTTGACCCGCCGCGACGACACCGAGAGCGCCACCGAGCCGCCCGCGGGCGTGAACTTCATGCTGTTACTAAGCAAATTTAACAGCACTTGACGCAGGCGAAGCTATGCCACGACACGATGCACACAACACACGCAACACATGGAGCTGTCAGGTGTGGTGATGGTAGGCTGAGTCGGTGAGCGAGAGGATGGTGGTTCGCACCTTGTCGGTGAGGATGATCTTGGGGCAGCTCGGGTCGAGCTGGAGGTTCATCTTGACCTCCTTCGTCTGGCTGGCGTGCACGAACATGGCCATGGCCTCGCGCATGCTGTCGGCCAGTGAGCACTCCTCCATCACCAGGCTCACCTTCCCGCTTTCCATCTTCGCCAAGTCAAGAATATCATCTGCATGTTGTGCGTCGTGTCGTGTGCGATGAGCGTGTGCCGCCGGATCGGTGTGGAGTGATGGTGCGACGTACTGACAAGAGAAAGAAGGGCGTTGCCGGACACTTCGATGAGATTGAGCCACTCGTGTTGGGTCTCCGTGAGCTGCGTGTCGAGCAGCAGACCAGTCATTCCGATGATCGCGTTCAGAGGCGTTCGAATCTAAAGAGAGGCACACAACCGGGTCAGCCAAAAGCGGATTTTAAAGGATAATAATAATAATAATAATAATAATAATAATAATAATAATAATAATAATAATAATAATAATAACACGATTATAATAAGCATTGAAAAAGGAATGAATGAAGAGTGTACCTCGTGAGACATGTTGGCGAGGAATTGGTTTTTGGAGATGGCGGCGGCCTTGGCCAGCTCCATGGCCTTCTCGAGCTCCTCCTGGATCTTCCGTCGCTCGGCGAGTTCGTCCTCGAGCTTGGTGTTGATCTCCTGCAGCTCGGCGCTGCGCTTGCTCAGTTGCCCAAACAGCCGCGAGTTCTGGAGCGCAATGCCCATCTGCAGTCATTCCAACACACACGTGTCAGTCAAGTGCGTGTGCGGCGAATGCCAGGTGTGTGCGGTGATTGAAACGGTATAGGCGTACCTGAGAGCAGATGATGGAGATGAGCCAGAAGCGGCTCTTGCTGAAGACAGACATCATGGAGGAGTTCTCGAGGTAGAGCGCGCCGAGGAGGTGCCCCATGTGCACGATGGGCGTGCACAGGAGCGAACGCGGCTTGGCACTGGCGAGGTAGGGGTCGTCCACCCACGGCTCGGTCGTGGGCACGTCGTCGAACTGGATCGTGTCGTGCTTGGTCGTGACGTAGTTGATCACCGACCGCGGGAGCGCCACCTCTTTGACCTCGGCCCCGAGCGAGGTGGAGATCTGCAGCTGCTGCGCACCGTCGACGGCGACGAAGCGCGCGCTGGCCTCAACCAGGAATCTATCCTTGCGCTTGAGCAGGAGCAGACACCGGTCGGCGCCCGTATTCTCCATGACGCCGCTCATGAGCTTGCCCAGCAGCTTGTCGCCGTCGACCTCGCTCAGCAGCGCCTGCGAATTCTTGATCACGGTCATGAGGTCCAGGTAGTCGCCGCCCGCCACTAGCGTCGTTGCGCTGGGAGACGACAATGACGACGATTGCGACAGCGAGTGGCTGAGTGAGTCGGTCGAGATCATTGCAGGTAGACTGACGCTACCAACCGCGCCACCGCCGCCGCCGCCTAGGCTGCCGCCGCTGAGGTGCTGGTGGACGGAGGAGAGCGAGACCGAGCGACCGACGAGGTTGGACGCTGAGTCAATACGCGGCATGCGGTCTTGCAGCTGCTGGACCTTCAACACCGAGCCCCATCGCAGGTACAGGTAGTAGGCCTCCCTTAAGTAGTCGTTCGCCACCCGATCGCGCTCTGTAGACATTAGGTCAGCACACAACACACACGACACACACGACACACGCACACACGATGTACACTCACGACACCACGAGTGCGTACTGCGAAGGGTGTAGAAATGGGACGCCAACTCGCGGGCGAGAGCCTCCTCCTGCATGAAGCCGCCTTCGCGCGCACCCTCGATGGCGGCGTCAAAGAGGTCCATCGACAGCCAGTGCTCGCCGATGGCGGTCGTGCGCAGGGCCTCGACCAGCATGTGCTTGTGGCGGTAGTTGGCCGGCGCGTGCTGCGCCCACTGGTCGAGCTGCGTCTGGTTGCGGGTCACCTGCTCCAGGCAGGCCTCGCGCTCCCCGCCCTTCGCCGCAACGAGCCGCGAGAGGAGGGCGAGCGACCAGTAAAACTTGTGCTGCGCGTTGGTCATCATGCCCACGACGCCCAGCACGTTCTCCTCGGCCAGCTTGAAGTACTCGACGGCCCGGTTGTAGTCGCTCTTGTGGTAGGCCAGAATGCCGTTGGCCAGGTAGTACGTGAAAAGGAACATCTTGTTATTGATGCCCTTCAGGTGGATCAGCACCTCGTCGTCCGTGATCACCTTGCCACTGCACACACCAAGAAATACAACACAATCACATTATTAGCATTTGAAACAATAAACAAATAACAAAACAAGAGCGGTACCAGAAGGTGTAGCTCTCTTGGACGTTCTCCTGCGAGAGCTTGCACACGACGCGCCGCCAGATGTTGAGGTAGGTGGCCTGCAGCTCCTGGTGCCGGCCCACGAGCGCCTGAAAGTAGGCGTGCTGCGCTGCGCTCACGGCGTCCAGCGCCTCGCCGCTGAAGAACAGATGATCGCAGTAGTAGAACTGCAGTTTGCGCAGGAGTGAGCCGAGAGGCGACACGTGGCGGGGGAGAGAACTGGTGTTGGATGGCACGAACCGAATCGTAGCCGGCCCATTCGAGGTCGCCGGTCTCGAGGCCCACGTGAATGGCGCGTTCCAAGTGCGGCAGCGTCCCTCGAATATGATTACGCCTGATTGGTTGGCGTTTTAGATGACCACCCAATCGGATGCATGACGAGCATGAGCAAATAGGCTTGCGCGTACCAGATGTCGACGTGGGCGTAGAAGAGGCCGTACATCTTGGCCGTGAGCTCGACGGCCTTGTACTTCTCCATCAGACGCAAACCGATGGTGCCCGCCCGATAGCCCTCGTCGAGGTTGAACAGGAAGCTGGCCAGCGCGTAGAGACCAAACCCGAACGCGGCCAGGCCCGACGTGCCGCGCTCCGTCGCCAGCGTCACCATGGTGAACGCCACCCGCAGGTTCAGCGCCGGCTTTTCGTTTAAAATCGAATGTCAAACTAAGGCAGCATGCGACGCGACACGACACGCGCACAGACATGACGAGATAAAGGAGGGCGGGGGTACCTCAAGGACGTAGGTGGGTGCGCACAGGTTCATCAGAATGCGCATGGCCGCTAGCATGGCCTCGTCCTTCATCTCCGGCAGGCTCTCACAGTACTCGTCGTCGCTCAGCTGCAGCGTCGGTCGATCGACCACCAGCTCCACGCCGAGCATCTCAAGTGCGGCGAGCCCGATGTCGAGCGCCGGCCGCATTTGGTGCTGCTGGATGTGGAACTGCATCTGGATCTCGTAGACCGTGACCTTCTCCACACGCGTCACAGCGTGTCGAAGCATGGTGGTGCATAGCTGCTCGGCTCTGGCGAAGTCCGTGTTGAGGAACTGGGCGACGCTGGCCTCTAGGAACACTTCCATCGTCAGCGCCCGCCTCTCCTTGCTCCAACATCCGTAGCTGTCGGCGTCGGTTCCACCGACGTCCACCGGCCCATCGACTTCGCCCTCACCCTCACCTTCGCCCTCACCCGATGGATCGGCGATGTCGGCGCCCAGGAGGCGGATGGCGATGTCGAGGTACTTGACCGCGGCATGGTAGGCCATCGACGCCCGCGCCTTCTTTCCCGCGGCAAAGTTGAGCCGCGCCACCCGCTCCTGCTCGGGCATCGGGGTGGCTTCATCCGCTTGCGACTCTTTGCTCTTGGGCTCCTCGACTAGCGCGTCGGTGCTGTCTTTGCTGCCGCCGCCGGCAGCCATGACGAGGTCTACGCCGATGTTGATCTGATTGACGATGGCGAAGAGCTCCTCGTCGATCTTGGCCTCGTCGCCGCCGGCGTGGGCTAGCAGCCGCCGGCCGATGTGGAGGTGCATGGCCGGCCGCTGGTCCTCAGGAATGAGGGAGTAGGCCGCCTGCTGCACGCGGTCGTGTAGGAATTTGTAGGTGCGGCTCCAGTCACCGCCGCGCGGCGTGTTTAGTGGACTCGAGCTGTCCGGCGTCGGCGCGAACATGCTGTAGCGGGAGTTGAGATGTAGGATGAGGCCCGCATGCAGGGGCTCGAGCAGCAGATGCTCGGCCTGCTCGGGCGCCGTCTCGGCAACCACACCGAGCGTGTCGAGCGAGAACCGATCGCCGACAGCCGCCGCCAGCTGCAGGATTTGCTGCGCCTCAACGCCAAGCCGCTGGATCTGCTTCACCATCAGCTCCACCACGTTCTCCGTCACGGCTGCGCGCCGCAGCTCCTCCAGATCCCAGTCCCACTGCCCGCCACCAGCGTCGTGATGGCCGCGGCCGGCGGCCTCGTCGTCGTCGCTCGGCACCGGCGCCATGTCGTCGAATGTGAAGTGAATGAGCCCATCATGGTAGAAGGAGCGCAGGAGCTGGTTGATGAAGAACGGATTTCCACTCGTCTTCTCCTCGAGCAGGCCCGCCATCCCGCTCGCCCGCTCGTGGCCGCACCGCAGCGTGTCCTCCACGAGCGTCATCACGTGCTCGCGCCCGAGCGGCCGCACCTCGATGTCGGTGAGTGGCACCTCATTGTTGGCCAGCTGGCGCAGGGTGGCGCACAGAGGGTGTGTGGCGTCGACCTCGTTGTCGCGGTAGGCCCCGATCAGCATGAAGTGGCTCTGCTCGCTGTCGGAGGCTATGAGCTCGAGCAGCTTGAGCGAGGCCATGTCGGCCCACTGGAGGTCGTCCACGAACATCACCAGCGGCCCGGCGCTGGGTGAATTGCCCCCGTGGCTACCCGCGGCGCTGCCGCAGAAGACGCGGACGAACTGCTGGAAAGTGCGGTTGAACCGATTCTGGGCCTCGCCCGGGCCCAGCTCGGCCACGGGCGCCTGCGGACCGATCACCACCTGCAGCTCCGGCAGCAGCTCCACCAGCAGCTGTCCGTTGGCGCCCACGGCCTCGCGGATGCGCTCGGCCCACATGTTGACCGTTTCCTGGCCCTCGCTCAGCAGCTGCTCGATGAGGTCGCCAAAGGCTTGCACCACGCTCGCCGTGCTCTTGCACAGCTGGTCGAACTTCCACGTGATGAAGTAGCCGTTGCGCCGGCGGCGGTTGGAGGTGCCGCTGGTGTGCTGGTCAGCGTCGGGCATTGCGCCGCGCACCATGGCCTTGTGAACCTCGTTTACGATGGCCGACTTGCCGATGCCGCTGTAGCCGCGCACCATGACCGCTTCCACGGCGCCGCCCTCCACCCGCGCGAAGGAGTCGAGCAGACGGCTCACCTCGTTCGTCCGCCCGTAGAGCTTGTGGCTCAGCGTGAAGCGGCTCTCCTTGTCCATCCGGCCGGCCTTGAACTCGCCCAGCTCGCGCGCGGCAGCCTTGGATCCGGCCTGCACGAGCGCGATGCGCGACTGGAGGAAGAGGAGGTCCATGAGCAGGCCGTTGGCGCTGTGGTAGCGCTCCTCAGCCGTCTTGGCCAGCAGCTTGCTGATCACGTCGCACACGCACTGCGGCGGCAGCTCGGCGTTCCGCCCCTCGCGCGCAATGATTATGTCGCACGGGTTGGGCGGCGGCTTGGCCATGTGGCAGTGGATGTAGCCTAGCGCTTCAGTAGCGATGAAGGGCTGCTGCTGCGTCAGAAGCTCGAATAACGTCACCCCGAGCGAGTAAAAGTCTGTGCGTTGTGTGTTTTGTGTGCGCGTGGTCGGTTAGTGCCACGCAAACTCTTGGAATACAAGGAATGCGAGCGTTGCAACGCGCACGCCACAAGGGAGGCGTACCTGTGTGATAGTCGACCAGGCGGTTCATGCGTCCGGTTTGCTCGGGCGACATGTAGGCCAGCGTGCCCTCGAGCGTACGCTGCTTGGAGCACGGCTCGACAGAGGGCCGCGTGGAGATGCCAAAGTCGATGAGCTGCACGTGGCCCGAGCGCTCGTTGTACTGTATGTTGTCCGGCTTGATGTCCTTGTGGATTACGCCCTGCTTGTGCAGCTCGCCCAGCACGCGGGCCAACTCAATCCCTACGCTGAGCAGCTCGTCCACCTGCATCCGTCGCTCGTGGATGATCTGCACGCAAGGACGATGAAGGTGATGGTTACTCTCGCGGCCATGCACACCAGCGGCGGCAACAGTCCGACAGACACGTCGCAGTCAGCGCCGCGTACCTGGCGCAGCGTTCGCCCATTCTCGAAGTCGGCGAGCACGAGGGCGAGACCGCTGCCAAAGCTCTCGAGCTGAACGGCCTGCACGACGCCTTCAATGTGCAGGTCCTTGAGCACGGCGTATTCGTGTCGCAGGCTGGCCAGATCGGCCGGCGTGGGCGAATCGGACTTGACCGTCTTTATGACGAACTTGGCCTTGCCCTTGACCGCGCGATAGATCTTTGTCTTCTTGCTCTCGTAGATGAGCTCAGTTGCTGTGTAGCTCCCAATGTCGAAGTTTCTTGGCCTGCAGCAGCGACATGACAAAGATGAGCCTGGCAGCCGCAACACAGACGACAAACGACAGGAGGCAAGTGGTTGCTATTCATCTAAAAATAAATAAATGTATAAATAAAAAGAACGAAGAGTTATTCTTGAAAAAGGCGTACGAGGTGTCGCGCTGGCTGCAGTGGGGCGAGCTGAGCCTGCGATTGGCGCCGAGATCCATCGCCGACATGACCCAATGCTCCGAATTCTAGGTCCAAGGCTCTGTGACGCCCGTAGTCATATAATGTCCTCCTGCTTCGATGAGGGGGGAAGGGTTGCCGAGAATGAGGGTTGGTTGTCGCTTAATTCGATGAATCGCGATTAATTATCCGTCATTTAATTAAATTAGAATTGAAAAAAAAAAGAATGAAAACAGTGGATGCATAAAGATATGGCGCGTACCGCCTTTTCTCTTCTCGAAGCTTCACCGATGGATGAGAACACAGAGGTTGCGGATCTTGACACCAGTGTTGAGTTTTCAACGCGCAGCAATAAGCAACCACGCGCGTAACCCGTCTACCTTCGGTCTACAACCCATCTTTGGTTGCACGTCGCAGAAGTCGTATCCTTAGCAACCAAGAAACATGTAAATTGCAATATAATAATTAATAATTAAATATGAGATCATTAATTAATTAAATAGACAACATTGTGAAAATTCTTGAGTGGCCGTTATCGACTCCGCGCCAAAATATTTGCGCAACGCGTTTCGTTTCGTTTTGGCGCGAAACGGTGCCAACGGGCTTGGCTGGGCCAAGGCTCCACCGGGCCATTGCGCTGAACTCGATAACCGACGACGACAAGAAGAGAGTGGATAGAGGTTGAGGGAGGTACGAGAGAGGAGGACGACAGCCGGAACGACGACCGAGGAACCGAACCGACGCGACGAGACAAGCGATAACGACGACCACAACGCAAAGACACACAACAGTGGAAAAATGGCCGACATCGATTTCGACGTAGATGCACTCGAGGACATGGCGTACAGGGACATCCAGGCTCTGTGCAAGCGCATCGGCATCCGGGCCAATCAGAAGGTTTGCATTTGGCCCAAAGCCCTAAAATCGAAGCTTTAATCATATCCATCATCTAACATGTAGCGCAGAAAGCCGTGCTCGTAGATCTGCTGCGTGACCACCACACCGCACATGCCGCCGAGTACGTCCCACCGTCCCTCCGCACAATCTTGATCTTACATTCCCCCCCCCGCTCCAAATTAACATCAAACTTCATCACTGCTCAGAGGAGAGACGAAGGAGGAGGAGGAGGAAGAGAACAACGAAGAGCAGAACGAGCAGGAACAACAGCCCGAAGAAGAAGAGGAAGAGGAAGAAGAGGAAGACAAGGGAAAGGAGAGCGAGGAGCACGAGGAAGTAGAGGAAGAGGTCAAGGTGGTGGTGGAGGAGGTCAAGCCCAAGCGCGTGGCCAGGCGCAGGAACCGCCAGCCCACCAGCGTAGTCGTCGAAGAGGCGAAGGTCGAAGAGGTTGAGGTCGAAGAAGAACAGGCCGCCCCCGAACAAGAGCAAGACGAGACTGCGACCGCCCCGCAGGACTGCGACAACAGCTTCGCCGACATGCCCCACGGCGACGTCAGCGGCGAGGTCGTCTACGAGGAGGCGGAAGAAGACATGGTGCAGCCGGATGACGGTGATGAAGATGAGGAAGACGACAGCCGCGAGGAGGCCGAGTCAGTCGAGGAGGCCAGCATGGACAGCGCCGTCTCCCTCGGGCTCGAGGAGGACGCCCAGCCAGAGGATGACGTCAGCGTGGGCGAGGAGGAGCTCGAGGAGGAGACGGCGGTGACCATCGATATCCCCAACAGCAACAAGGACTACACCATCGCCCAAGGCGATGAGCACGAGGAGGAGATGGAGTACGTCGACGACGACGAGGGTCCGTTTGCCGACGGGGCCGACGCCGACAGCATGGACGAGGAGCGGGAGGGGCCGGCTGAGGACCACGACGAGGCCAACGAGCAGGACGGCCTCCGCGAGCCCGCGATGGACGACGACGCTGAGGAGGACGGGGACCAGGATGAGCTCGCCGGTTCCGCCGAGGAATCGCTCGAGTCCGTCGACGAGATGATGCTCGAGGATGAGGTGAACCACAACGCCCAGAAGGCTGATAGCCTGCCCACCGTCGAGACCGTCGAGGAGGTGGCGTGCCAGCCTAAGCCCAGTGCCTCTGTCGCCGTCGCTGCTATCAAGACCTCGGCTCCGGCCTCGCCCGTGGTCTCAGCGCCGGCCCGAGCGCAGGTGCGAGCTGCGGGTTCGCTGTCGGCCCAGGCCCCGACCGGCAAGCGGGTGGCCAAGCGCCGCCTGTCGATGGCGCCGCAGCCCTCGGTCGCGCGCCCCACCATCTCCTCCATGCGCCGATCGATGGCCGCCGCCGAGATGACGGCCAAGAAGCGACCCGCGCCGGCCTCGGCCGCGCCGCCCGTCATCACCACCACCGCCGTCATGCCTTCCTCCAGGCGTGCGTCCCTGGCACCGTCGGCGCTGTTGGCTAACAAGGCTGCTCCTGCCGCCGCGGCTGGAGCTTCCTCGCGCCGCATGTCACTGGCTCCCAGCTTGGCCAGGGCCGGTCATGCCGCATCGACGCCCGTGCGGCCTACCACCACCGTTACCGTGCCCTCGCGCCCTTCGGCCTCGCTGAGCGTGGCCGCCGCCCCGAGGCAGGCCACTCCGATGCCCACCGCCAAGCGGCCCGCCAACGGCCCCGCGGCGTCGGCTCGTGCCCTTGCCCAGACCTCTTCCGCCGTCGCGGAGAAGCCCAAGCGCGTCGATTTTGACGCCGCGCACGCCAGGGAGTTCAACAAGAAGGAGGGCATCACCGACTACGTGTCGCGTATGAAGAACAAGCTGGGCCAGAGCAAGCAGCAGGCCAGTCCGGCCGCCCCAGTGCGTGCCGCCCCCGCCGTGACGTCCGGCGGCCTGGGCATCCCCGCGCACCTGCTGCAGAAGAAGCGCAAGGACCGCGAGGAGAGCGAGAAGGAGAACGACGTGGCCGCCAACGGAGCCGTCACCAGGGCCGGTGACCTGCAGCAACCGACTCTCAAGCGCGCCCGGGCTAGCATCAGCCACCACGTCGCCCGCGGTGGCACAGTGTCGCAGCCTACCACCCCCTCGGCCGTACGCACGACCGGCAGTCACCGACTGGTGGCCGGCCAGGAGGCCGCCATCGACTCGCGCAAGCGCCGCATGTCCTATACGCCGCACCGCGGCCCTCTGCCGGCCTACCCGCAGCAGCGGTCGGCCGCCACCGGCGCTGCCGCGCCTCTGCTATCGACGCCCGTCTCTGCCGAGGCGCTGTCGACGGCCATTACTGCTGCCGTCGCCGTGGCGTCGCCCGCTCGCGCGCTGGTGTCGCCCATGCGACCCATCGGCACGCGCGTCCTCCACCGCAGCCGCACCGCCGATCTGCTCGACGAGGAGGCCACCCTGCTCGAAGTGCTCGCACCCGCCACCACGCCCATCAAGCGGCGCCGGCTCGAGCTTCCCGAAGCCGAAGCCGAAGCCGAAGCCGAGCAGGACAACAGTAGCAACGCAACGGCCATCGCTGAGGCCGCTGCCGTCCTCAACGAAGCGCACGCGCTGGGCACGATGGAGGCAGCGGGCGAGGAGGACCAGACGACCGTGCGACCGACCAAGCGCGAGGGCTGGCGCAGCGTCGAGCGCAAGAACGGACCACGGCCAGAGGGGCGCAGCCAGAACAGGCGACACACGGTGGCGAACAGGCGCATCCTGGCCCTCATCGCGGAGGAGGCCCAGTAGAGATGAAGCAGCCGAAGGGGAGAAGAAGGAGGAGGAGGGGGAAGAGTGACGTGAAGAGGTTGGTGGACGCTGTGGAAGCGGAGGCCACCACGACTCGTCACGGACGCACAACGACGACGCACCCCCCACCCGCATAGTCGTCGTGGCGTTGCCGTGATGTACAGAACGTTGTTTGGCTGCTGCAGCCAAATACATATTTTAGCGTACATTTGGAGCACACTTAATGATGTTAATACCCATCTATGAGAGCTATTTATCTGTTTCAGGCAGATTAATTTTTTCGGTTTGTTCGACGGAAGAAGACCAGCTGGTGGTGTCGAGTGTTTTACACGAACCGACCAATCACTGCGAGGGAAGAGAGAGACTCTCTGCTCACATCTCAAGCCCTCACAAGGTGACCTTCAGGGTGGGCTTCAGGAAAGGTCGAAATGGAAGACCCAGCCCTGCTCCCTTTTTTTTTCTCAACGAAGAGCGAACACGAACAGGAACACGAACACGAACACAAACAGATTCCATTTCTTCGCCCCCAACACTCTTCCCACCACATCACCTTGATCATCTTTATCATGGACAACGACTTCGACTGCGACAGCGACCTCGACCTGAGCGACGACTTCAAGCTCGAGGCGTTGATCTTCGGGCATCAGGCGGGCGGGTTCTTGCCGCCTAGCCCTGTGCCTCCAGTCGAGCCCAGCTCCCCGGCACTGCTGCCTTCACCGCCGTGCGCTGCCTCTCCCCCGCCCTCTCCGCCCCCGCTTAGCGTCCAGGTCGACTACGACTACGGACAGGTCTGCCACGACGACGACCACGACCACCTCGATGGCCAGGTTACGGTCATCCCCGCCCACACCCCGCCGGACCACGGCGCAGCGGAGGCAGCGGAGGCTGGCGCAGGCGAGGTGGCCGAGGTTGAGCCCCCGAGCGCGGACACTGCGCCAACTTCGACCGAAGTCGTTGAGGTGCCACCGAGCGAATTTTCGGACGAGGAGGTGCTCGGCTACTCGGTGCCGACCATGGGGGAGAAGGGCACCATCGGCTGGTGCTGCTTCTACTCCCTCAGGCCCGACCACGCCCGACACCTCGACCTGTACCGCCTCCGCCTGATCGAGCGTCGCAAGGGCCGGGTCAAGTGGGAGATGCCCGCCGTGCCCAAGCTCTCCTGGGCCGTCCGCGGCAACGGCCCGAGTCGGAGGGACCTGCGGCAGGTGAAGCTCGCTTTCGAGCTGCCCCGCACCACCTGCGCGCGCCGCCTCTTCCGAGCCGAGCTGGTGCGGGCCGCGACGTCCGAGACCCCCGGCCTGAGCCTGCAGCTGGGCGGCGTGTCGCTGGTGTCGACCACGAGCCAGCGCACGGAGAAGTGGTACGCCCGCATCAACAAGCACTTCCCCGACGAGGCCCACCGGGCCATGGCGCACAACTACCGCCACCAGCCCAGGTGCGACCGTCACTTCGAGAACAACAAGGGAGCCCACCAAGAGACCCTCCAGCCCGGCGAGTTCCGCGAAAGGGAGCTGGAGAAGGCCGTCCCACTCCGCGTCACCTACACTCCTTGATCCCACAAAACAACAAATAAAACATATTAATGTTCGATTTTTCGGAATAAAAACGAATAACGAAAAAAGAAATAAAATGGTTTTATTTTAAATAGGACGGACAATTCTTCTACCTGCGGTGAGGTGCATCAGGGCACGCTGGTTCATCGAAGACTTATAATCTCAAGGTACTTGGTTCGATCCCAAGGCCGGGCACCACATGCGCCCACCAAGGTGGGCGCAGCCCGGCTAGCTCATTCGGTAGAGCGTGAAAAATGTCCAGCAGCCGCCACCACCTCCCCTTTTGATGTGCTGCCGGCACCTTCTTTTTCTCTCCTATGAACGCACACAACACACAGAGATAGAGAAGATCGCGTGCGAGCGATGTTGAAGTGCTTTCTTCGAGGGTGTCAGGAAGCGGGCGCGAGGGCGGAAAAGTGCTTTTCGTGCCAGTGGGCGAGGCGGATCATGCGCTTCGCCGTGGACAGATGGGGTTCGATCGTCGACCACGGCTCGCTTGCCTGCGGCCGCACACACATATCAGTCCACCATCGTATCATATTACATATAAATATGGAACAAAAAATATAAAGTAAGAATGAGATGTGTCGAATATATACAACTCTGCAGCGCAACATTAGTTGCTGCGAGCCCTTGTACTCGTCATGGGTTCTTCTTGATCTAGGCACGTCCCACATTCTTCCGGAGAAGACGGGGAGGAGCGCACACGGCGCGCAAGATGCGGCGTGTGGACGCTCGACCAAGACCCCGGCGCCTTGCCTCGTGGGGTAAATGCGAGGCCAAGGTCCGGGCGTCCGTGCCAAATATTGGGGGCAAAACGAAAGAGAAGAGAAAGCGAAAGAGAAGAGGGGGAAGAAAGCGAACCTCGCCCTGTTCGTTGGTGATGTCGACGGACGAGAGGATCCAGATATTTACAGAGTAGATCTCAGCCGCGGCCAGAAGGGTCATATGATCCCTGCGCGCCGAGAAAACAGTGTCAGATCGACGTATAGTGCTTAGCGGCGCGCTCTCTTTCTCTCAGAGAAGTGCATTGGGCGTACCCCCAGCTCTTGTCCTTGCTCATGTACGAACAGTAGTCGCTCCACGTACGATGATAGTCGGTCTGCAGCGCATGTAAGACATGCGTAACCCACACACACCACACACACACACACACACACACACACACACACACACACACACACACACACACACACACACACACACACACACCACACACACACACGACTAGAGATAAGGCAAGAGAGTGGACACACCTCAAGGAAGTCGATGAGCCGCGATATCACACGGCCCGTCGACGTCTCCCGCACAGCATACTTGGCGTTATTTTGAAGCCACTTCACTATGGCCTTGCGAATCTGGAGGCGGTGAGGGGGGAGGGGACACCAGGGCATCAGATGGACCGCTAATGCGCGTGCGCCGAAGACTTGCAACATATCAGTGCGCTTACCTCGATGTGCTTATCCTCGGTCTGGAAGAGCTGGTAGGAGATGGCGCGCATCTGGCAGTTGCCGTCCCCGACGACATCGCGCTCTCTGAGCCCGTAGAGCGCGAGCCGCTCCTCCATCCGCCTTCGCTCCTCCCGCGCTCTCCCCGAAGCCTACAACAACAGTGAAAACAAATAGGAAAAAGTTAGGCCACTTCACTCGAAGAAGTACTAAAAGGTAAATGAGTATGTTGTTATAACCTGTTGGATGTAGGAGTGGATCTGGACGTAGATGAGCTGAATGGCGTCCTCGCTCTCGTCAGCCAAACGGATCATGGCGTTTTCGCGCAGTCGCTGTCGCGGGGTCTTGCCGAGCAGGCCCTTGGGCTGTCGGTTGAGGAGCTGCAGGTAGTGGGGGAAGAAGTGGCCAAAGTCCAGCGTCATGATGAAGTCGTAGGGGCTCGCCATGTGCGCGGCCCGCTTCTTCTCTCGCCCCTCGCGCAGCATGAGCGAGTAGCTCTTGATCTGCGTGATGCGCCATGCCATCTCCACCTCGTTCCGCTCGTCGATCTTGATCAGCGAACACTCGCGAGTGATGCCCAGGCTCACCGGCACCTTCTCGTACTTAACCTTCGCCTGCTTCTTCTCCTTCTTCGTCTTCGTCTTCTTCTCTTTCCTGTCGGCCTTCTTGTCGTTCTGCGCGTTGTCGGCATCACCGGCCGCTGCCGTGGCGCTACTCGAGTCGTCAGCGGCGGCGCTGCCTCGTGGTGCGCTCTCCTTACCCTTGCCCTTCGAGCTGCTGTCTTTTACGCGCCACTCGAGTACACTGAACACGGTCATGCCGTAGAAGGGCAGGGCCTGGCACTGTCCCACGTAGTCGGTCATCAGCCCCGTCTGCACCTCCTGCGCTGTTTTACCCGCGAGCGACTCCTCCAGTTGCTCTAGCTCGCTCCTACGGTAGTAGTAGTCCGGCCGATCAGGACAGACTCGCACTCATCGATCGGGGCGAGGCGCGCACGCGCAGCAGCGAAGGCGTACAGGAGTTCGGCGGCCAATTCGGACGGCTCGCTCACGTTGAGCCAGTGCGGCGAGTAGTACTGCCCCAGCGTCGGCTTTTGCTGCGCGTCACAAAACGGGCCGATAAGCAGCGGCTTCGTTGCGTGCGCACGCACTACCGCACGCGCATTGATTGGGAGAATGAACCTTTTCTCGTTTGTAGAGGTCTAGCTCTTCCTTGGGCTTCTTGGTTCTGCATTCTTCGTAGGCGATATCAAGGCGCATGGCGAGAGCCGCCAGCTGCACGGCCTCACGCTTGGTGCACAGCGCGAGCGACGTCTCCATGATCGCCTTACGCAGCCTGCACTTGCCGCATTATAAAACAGCTATGCAAGACAGAGGAACACACACACACACACACACACACACACACACACACACACACACACACACACACACACACACACACACACACACACACACACACACAACCAAGAGAGAGAGAGGCCGAACTGTTTGTATTCGTTCTTGATGTCCACGTTGACCGAGGCCACCCGTCGACTGCGGCTGAAGAGTCGTCGCAGGCCTCCACCCGAAGAACCACCCGCACTCGTCTGACGAACACACGACGCGCAGCGGCCGGTCAGTTCTGACCTGGGCAAAGCGGAGAGTCTGCAGGCCGCGCGTACCTTGGTCTGCTGGGAGTCGGCCCTGGCAGCGGGCGGCGTGGTCGGCTTGGCCGAGCTGCTCGCTACAGACCTGTGTACACAGCACTTGAGCCCCAGACGATGTGGCAACAACAGGGCAAGGCGCGTACTGGGGTGTCGTTGAGGCCTGGCCGCGCGGGGTAGTGGAACCTCCGCTGCTGCTGGAGCTGCCCGTGCTACGCGGCGACGGTGCCTTGAGCTGCTGCTGCTGTGGTTGTTGGCTCTCCTTGCGCTCCATCTGCGTGAGGCAGTAGTCGACGTGGGCCTGGAGCAGGTCGCGCGGTCGCACCTTGCCGCCGCAGATGGGGCACTCGCCATCTGGCTCTTCGTACGCGACGGCTGCCGTAGATGTGGAAAACGATGAGCCGCCCGAGGATGGGCTGGGAGTACGAGGCGACTTGTCGCCCGGGCCATCCATTCTTGTAGAGGAAATTGCGGACAGCAAGCGGTTGGGCTACTCGCCGTTTTCTGTGGTAATTTGATGTGGGCTACGCTTGCGATCCAATTCGGCTTCTTTGGAGGTGCGCCTTCTTCGGGAAGCTGCCGAGGGCTGCAGCCAAGCTGTCTCCTTGTCTGTGTTTTGTTCGATTTCATGTTGTTCCGAGCACCAAGGCCGCGTAGCTGAAGGGCGGTATGCTTGGCAGCTGCGGCCATAAGAGCCGTTGCAACAAGAAAAAGAAGGAAAAGAGCAAATCATCGGACGAATTAATTAATCAATTAATCATCACCAAGAAACGATGGCGGACGAAGACGTTACACTACCCAAAGGTGAGCTTCCGAATCGATGGTGGGTGGCAAAGATGAAGGAATTTTGAAACTCAATTTTCACTTTTTCGATTAATGTGGCTGCAGCCACCATCCAAAAGCTGATCAAGGAGATGCTGCCAAGTGGCATCAAGTGCTCCAATGATACGCGGGATCTCGTACTCCAATGCTGCGTAGGTATTTGCCCCCCCCCCTCTCATTTTGCTTTATGTGTAACAGCACTAGTGCCTTGCCTCACACTCCCATCTCAAAAATCAAACCTCACCCCTTTCCTCTTCATGCAGAGTTCATCCATCTGATTTCGTCTGAAGCGAACGAAGTGTGCACAAAGGAGGGCAAGAAGACCATCGGCCCCAAGCATGTCATCGAAGCCCTCAAGGTACTCTCTCATCTACCACACGGCCGCACACACCATCACGGCCCGCCTGTTCACCCGTTGACCTGGTCTTACACTTGCACTTGCGCAGGCGCTCGGCTTCGAGGACTACATCACGGAGGTGAACGACGTGTTTAAGGAGGTCGAATCGATGGTTCGTCCGCCCGCTCTCCGTGACATCGTGTGTCGTGTGTCGCGTATGCGTGCAGTGTTGGTGTGCACACCCGACGCGCTCAGCTACATGCTCCACTGGAGATGGATGCGTAGCTCACTTACCTAAACGCATCCCTCCGCCTGGCGCTCATAACAGGAGAAGCCGAAGAAGATGAGGAAGTCACTCGACACGCTGGGCATTCCCCAGGAGCAGCTCCTTCAGGAACAGATGGCCCTCTTTGCCAAGGTCCGCTCCAGTCTCCACCTTCCCCTCTTTTGCACACGCTTCGTGGAGGGGCTAGATGATCATCGTTGTTGACCTGCATTCCTTTGCCCGCAGGCCCGCAATGCGTTGAACTCGTCCAAGGGTGGCGAGGGCGCGCCCTCTCCTTCGCTCGACGTTGGCCAGCCGACAGACCAGTAAAAATCTTTCAAAGCTATCCATCGCCCTTCATTGGCTACACCTCTTTCGGTGGAAGCCTGTCTCCATGAGCCGTGGAAGGCCAGACAGCAGAGATAAGGGAGAATTAAGTGTGTAAGGCCAGATGCCCGAGTTGGTCCAAGGGGCCAGACTCAAGTTCTGGTGTGGAAACACGCGTGGGTTCGAACCCCACTCTGGCCAACTTTTTTTCGTTTGTTGCCTTCCCCGCCCTTCTCCTTTTTCCTCCAGGTGCCATCCCCATCAAGGCTTGATGAGCAAGGATGGGGAGAGTTCGACACCTGCCTTCTGACCTTGTGAAAGAGATTGGCACATTTCAAGGCGAAATTCCTTTTGGCGCCTCTGGGAAACCCCACCCAAACACAGGAATTTTACTGGGCAATGCTGCCAGCTCTGATCTGAGGCAGGAGGCAACACACAAAGAGACCACTGGCCACCATAGAACATCCAAACTTCTTCCTCGCTACCCCACCTCCCTGCGCCATCTATTGACCATGCTCCGACAAGCAACCATCCAACGCAACATCCGGCACTGCAGGCCCGCCTTCGCTTGCACTCCTGCCCTCCACAACAGGCTGTACAGCTCCGCCTCCGGCCTCCGAGGGCGTGATGCGGTGCTCGGCACCGACAAGGCCAGAGCGGGCGATGGAGGCTATGGCGACGGCGCATACCTCGTCAACCAGAACGACAACAACAGCCTCCGCTCCAGCAAGAACGCCCACAGCGAGGCTGCCCAACAGGCCAAGGCCAACGACGACGTCGCCCTCACGGGGATAGATGACGACGACCTGCTGGGACTGGACTTTGCCGAGTCCGAGGCGCCAGAGGGCCTGCCCTGACCGCGCCACCACCCATCCTGTAAGTACTTGCTCATAAAAGCTGCGTTCCCCATTGGTAGGGTTGCATGGGGTGATCATGCGTCCGCAACCAAGGTTGATTTTTTTATATTTACAAGCAAAATAAATAAATAAATATAGGTGACTTCGCGACCTCTTTGATGTACATCCTCTCGTTGTCTTGTCTTCTCTGTACACCACCCCCATCAAGGAAGCACTGACTCTCACCGCTTCCCGCTCGATCGCGAGAGCAAGCCACCTACCGCCTTACACGTGGCTCTCCGCGATGTAGGTGATGCCAAAGGGAACGCCAATCGAGACGGCGACGTTGATGGCAAAGAGCGCGAGGCAGGCGAAGATGAAGAGGAAGAACAGCCGCCTGTTTCGCTTCCTGTCGCTCTTCTTCTGGTCTCGAACGTACCTGCGGACAAAGGTGCACTGTTGTGAGCCACCGCGACATCACACACATCACACAGACTAGAGGAGTAGCATACTTGAGCAAGTCGGTGTATTGCCTGTCCGGAATGAGCTTGTTCATCTGCGCGGCGAGGGAGGCGAGATGGCCCTTGTTGGCGACTAATCGGTCCAGGTCCACCGCCAGCAGGTCAGACGACTGCTCCTCCGCGCCGCCGGCCACCCCCGCGGCCTCGACCTGGTCGGCCGTGAGCGGCGTGCTGCTGCGCCGGAAGTCCTCGTCCACGTCCTCCTCGCCATCCGTGGTGCTGCCACTGGAGCGATCGAGACTGTCAGGCTCCTCATCGTCGATCGGCGAGCGGGCGGCTTCGAGGTCGGCCTCGCTCCCGCTGCTGTCGTTCCTGGCCCGACGCGTCAGCCCGGCGGTCTTGGCTCCAGGCTGCTTCTTGGCGATGATCAACTCCTTGAGCATTGTCGTCGACGACTCCGCGCTCTTCTCTGCCGGTAGCGCGTCCTTGTCACCCAGCAGCCGTCGCCAGGTGTCGAACTCGCTCTTGAGCTCCTTCTGCTCCCGGTGGTAGACCTCCAGGTGTTGATTGAACGCCTCGATGAGGACTGGAATGATCTCCACATAGTCCACCGACAGGAACCCATCTTCATCCTCGCGCACCACCTCGGGTAGAACTGCGCAGGATGTCGACAAAGAGAATGTGAGCGTTCGCTACCATGGGCCATCACGCTGATGGTGCAGGCCGGTGGGGGGGGGGAGAACGCTACCTTGCTGGACCTGCTGCGCGATGAGGCCGATGACCTTGAGGCCGCCGTTGTTCTGGAGCGAGATGGGCGTGGACTTGCCAGTCAGCTGCTCGACCTCCTCCTGGCTCTTCCACCGATACCGCTTGCCTTCCAGCTTCGAGATTAGGCTCACGGCGTCGACGATGTCCTCCACGTTGGTCTTCAGCCGCAGGTCAGAGTACTGCATGAAGCCCTGCGCACGGACGATGCCTTCGACGTGCAGCCCACCGCGGATCGACAGGTGATCGGGGTAAGGCGAAGACCCTCGACCGCCGCCGCCGCCACCTCCGCCGTGCACGCTGTCCATCTTCCTCTTTCGCCCCGCGTGTCGATTGAGCAGACCCGGCGCGAACATGGGCTCGCCGCGCGCGTAGTCGCTGAGGTCCTCCGCGTTGCCCGCTCCGCCGTAGCTGCCGTCGTTCGGCAGAAACATGCGGCCGCCGTCCATCCCCATCGCGCCGTGCACCATGTCCGCGCTGCCTCCCATCGCCATTCCTGCGGCGGCCTCAGGCTCCATGTTCAGCCCGCCACCGACGCCGTTGGCGAAATGGGCCGCCGGGCGTGACGGTCCACCGCCGTCGCCTACTACCGTGACGCGTCCGATGTCCATCTCTCCACTGGCGTCGATCATAGACCCTCGCGGCGTCATACCGTCGTACTGCCGTCGCGCCATCGTGGGAGTCTCGCTTCGCTCGAAACCGCCGGCCACGCCCGAGTACGGCTGCTGCGGTGTGGTCATCGTGTGGTGCTGGCCCATGGGCTGCTGGTGCTGGCTTTCGTCAGAGGCCGAGTAGAAGGAAGGCGCGACGAGGGGCACTCTGGCCATGTGATGTCGGATTTCGTCTTCGTCGCTCCCCGGCGATGACACCTCTCCCGTGTAGTCCGCGCTGGACCCACGCACGGGGGTGCCCATGTGCAGTTCCGGAAGGTCGTAGATGCCACCCGTGTCCGGCTCGACCTTGAGTCCCGTCGCTGCAGCAGCAACAGAAGCGGGAATCGGCAGCTCCTGGTGGCTTTCCAGTTCGCTGCCGTCCACGCGCGAAAGCTTGCTGCCCGACCTCTTCTTCTTCGTTTTCGTTGTTGTCGTCGTCGTCGTCTTCTCCTTCTCTTTCTTCTTCTTGGCTTCTGTGCGCAGCTTCTGCTTGCCGTTGTTGTGCGTCATGAACTCAACGGATCGGCCAACGGACGCGCGGCCGTGCGGCGGCGTGATGCGCGCTGCGATCTGGATGCCCTTGCCGATGAGGCACAGCTTCACCTTCACCTCGACTGAGTAGCTCGTCGGCCGGCCGTCGGCGCCCGTGGTCTTGCTCAGCTGGACTTCGTCGATCGACTGTACCACAAGGTCGTGGGCCGACAGCTGCAGCGGCGACGAGGCCGGTGGCGAGGTCGAAGGCGAGCTGGAGGAGGAAGAGGGGTCGTAGGACGAGGTGCCGTGTGCGGGAGAGGACCCGAGCGACGGCACGGAGGAATCGGCCAGGAAAAGGTGGACATCGTTTCTGGTGAAGGGTGCGCTACTCTCCACCACCACCTTGAACAGCTTGCCTCGGTTTCGCGTCACTCTGCACCCCCGAGACACGCGTGACACCATGTGAGCCAAGTGCTCCAGAGACAGAGACTCTTGGAGCATTAGGATGGGATGCGTACCTGATCTCTTCCTTAGACGCCACCCTCTGCCACTCGCAGCCCTGGGCATTACGGGTCCTATGCAGCAGTGTGACTCGCACGTGCTCGCCATGCAGGTCCCTACGGCCATGTACATGTGAGGCGTTGCAAGGCAAGGAGAGGAGAGGAGCAACGGTGGGTCTATGTTCGTTACCTGTCGTCGTGGTGTGGTGGCGGCTGCTGGCTGTGCTGGGGTTGAGGCGGCAGTTGTGGCGTCTGAGGCTGAGGCGCGTCAGAGGGCTCAAAGAACTCCTCGAGCTCAGACAGCGAGAGCTTCGCGGACCAGCTTAGCTGCCGCTCAAGCGAGATGAGCTCTGGAGGGAGGGAGAGAAGGTCGGCAAAGATGTTCACCCAAGGTGGTAGCTCAGGAAAATGCCGAGCCCTCTCTGGGCCAATAAAGTGCCCATCATCATGATGGATCGTACGACCGTACCTGAAAGGGGCGCGTTCTCATCGTAGTTCTCCAATTTGGCGAAATGCTCGACCATCTCAACCGGGTTCAGGTCGGGCCACACGTCCTCTGCCGAAGCAGCCTGCGGTGTAGAATCGCCCAGCGACGCAAAATCGTCCATTGTGATCCCAGATTTTACGTCGCGTCGTGGGCGGCCTTTCTCTCTTTAAAATCCCGAATGTTCGTGCCGGCCTAGAGTCGCTGTTGCCTCTCCTCACGAGACAGTTGAGTATAATGATACCCACAGCTGAGCCGAACGCGTTACCCCCTTCCTTCGTGTTTGCCGCCTTCCCTTGAACCCTCCGCTTGCGTCTCCTCCAGCCCTCGTGCCAGTCCTCTTCGGCCCGCAGCTGCCTTCCTTTTCAATGCGGGACCAACCAGAATTCAAAGTTTGAATTCGTTGGTCGTCAGGCGGGGAATTACGATTTTCCGTGGAGCCGGCTCTACTAAAACTCCGAACTGGCCCGCAATCCGCCAATGGCCAGCGTCGGATTCCACAAGTTCTTGCCTCTCTTGCGGTGACTGGTTCCTACGCGGTTGGGCGTGTGTGCTGGCTGGTGGACACGAAGATCTAGAATTGTGCGTGTTGCGTGGCCCCGCAGTCACACCACACCATGCGGAGATCCTTTAGCCACCACACTCGCCTTTCTTCTCTTCGCCCCTCGCTTGGCTCGCCGCGCTGGTCGCTGGGTGGTCGTTGCAACCCACCGGGCGGTCGCGTGTCTCGTGCATTGCAGCCGCCGGCGCCGCGGACCCTGCGGCTGCTCTCCACTGCGCCTGCCGCGCCCTCGTGCCCCCGCGGTGGTGGTGGTGCGGCCCAGGTCCCAGCACCAGCCCGTGGCGCCGAGGGCGCAGCACGTGAGCAGGTGTCGATGTTCTACGACGGCAAGTGCCCGCTGTGCGCGTATGAAGTGAGACACTACCAGCGATTGGACGAGGACAAGAAGAACATTCGCTTCCTGGACATCAACGACGACGGGGTGCGGGACGTCCTGGCCGAGAAGGGTCTCACCTTCGACGACGCCATGGCGCGCATGCACGTCGAGACCAAGGACGGCCGCATGGTCGAGGGCGTGGAGAGCTTCGTG
This sequence comes from Acanthamoeba rhysodes, assembly GCA_000826385.1. Taxonomy (NCBI): domain Eukaryota; phylum Discosea; order Longamoebia; family Acanthamoebidae; genus Acanthamoeba; species Acanthamoeba rhysodes. The sequence continues at coordinate 113,778 of CDFC01060576.1, read as the reverse complement.
CAGGTGTGGCAGGAGCTGCCCTACTGGCGGCACTTGGTGCCTCTCGCGCGAGTGCCTGGCGTGACCTGGGCCCTGCACCAGGCCTACACCGTCTTCGCCCGCAACCGGCTGTGGCTCACCGGCAGGGAGCAGGAGAAGACGAAGGAATAATCATCGTTTTTTTTTATTTTTTTATTGTTGGATTGATCGAAACGATGGGGGTGGAGGGGCGGTTCGTGTCCCTCCTAAGCGTCCCGCACCTGTGCGGCCGGGTGAAGGACCTGCTGGCGCAAGAGTGGGACATGTCTGCCGTGGGGTTGGATCTTTCGCAGGAGGAGCCCGTGCACGATCTGAGCCTCCCCTTCATGCTGCTCTTCATCGCGAATGCGAATGCGGGAACAACACCGGCAGATGCAGGCGGCCAGGAACGGGTCCTGGCGCACGCCTGTCTCGAAGCGTTCGACGCGGACCATGAAGAGTTGAGAGATGAAGCCTTGAAGATCGAAGATGGAGGCGTGGTGGCCAAGGGGCTGCTCACCCTCCTCATCGTTGAGCGTCACCACCGAGCAGAGGGGCTGGGCCGACGCATGGTGGAGGAGCTGGCCCGCTTGGCCGCGACGTCGTTTGGCCTGGGCTGCCTCTACCTCACGTGCGAGCAGGACAAGCGCGGCTTCTACGAGCGGTGCGGCTTCTGCTTCATCACCACCGCGCACGAGACGGAGAAGGGCCAGCACCTCTTGTGGATGAAACGGCGGCTCTCCACATGATCACATGAAGAGTGAAACAGTCACTGATCGCGCCTGGTCCTGGTCATGGCGAGGTACTGCTTCATCACACTGCTTTTGGCTTGCTACGTGCTGATCGCTTCATTGAAGCCTTTATTGTCTCTAGTACACGTGAAGGTGAAGCACCTCTACACGATGCGATCCAGCCACAGCGATGATCATTGCTGCTCCGGCGGCTTGTGTTGGTCTTAGGCCTCACTGCGGTGTTGCCGCTCTTCGTTCAGTGTCGTTCTGCTTCTCCTGGGCTAATCGCTCCCCATCGACCGTCGTGTTGGTGCAGCTCTCACGCACGAGCTGTGCCAAGCCTCTCCGCATCTCGTTCTTCACCTCTACGAGCAGCTCGAGCTTGATCGACTCCACCTCGCTTCTCACGTCATCGAGCACTTCCCACTTGAGGCTCTCCCGCCACATCCTCTCCTTCAGCTCCCTTGTCTTCTGCGCAGTCTCCCCTTCCCCCTCGCCCGTCGCAGCGCTGGGGAGGTCATAGCCGTCAAGCCTCTCCTCGATTACATGAAGCAGGTCTTCCTCCCTCACGCTCAGCAACAGGGCCAGCGCCACCTCGTCTCCCGCTTCTCGACAACTTACCTCTTGCTCCATCTCCATCTTTGTCTTTTCTTCATTGATTTACTCCTTTAATTGTTTAGAAGAAAATCGGGTAATCTGTTCATAGACTGCTATCACCGAGGAACAGAGACAGTCGACTGAAGCTTGTGTGTGGGGTCAGGCCGAGGAAGGATCACGGCATGCTGGGCGAAAACATTTATCATCTCATCCAGCGGGGGGATTATGAGGACGATCTGAATCGGGTGCTTGCGGTGGGGTTCCCGGTGGACAAGCCCGACTACACGGGGTGGACGGCCCTCCACTATGCCGCCCACATGGGGCGCACGGGCTGCCTCTCGACCCTGCTCGAGTGCGGGGCCGACGTCAACGCGCTCACGTCACGCGAGGGCCAGACGGCCCTGTTCCTGGCCGCTCGCGGCGGCCACCTGCCCTGCGTGCAGCTGCTTCACGCCTACCACCGCTGGGCCGTGGCCGAAGCCACCACCCAGCTCGGCCGGGCCACGCAAGCTGTCGAAGACGCAGAGCAGCAGCTGCTGCCGGCGGCTGCAGGCCTGGACACGAGCGGCACCGCAGAGGAGGAGTTCGGTCGATGGACGCCGCTACACATTGCCGTGCATTGGTACCTGCCTGCCCGCGGCGTTGTGCGAGTGAACAGCTGCCTGACCACTGTGCAATTGTGCGTGTGCAGCGACCAGGTGAGCTGTGCGCACTACCTGATTGCGCATTCGCTGGTGGATATCAATGCAAGGTAAGCGATCCTCTCCAGAGCGTGGAAGGTACCTTAAGGTACCTTGCTCAAGAGCAGGCCACTCCCTGAGTACACAGGGACTATTACGATCGTACGGCCCTGCAGCTGCTCATCGAAAAGAGACTCAACCCCGCTCTCACCGTGTGGATGGTCCTTCGTGGCGCACGCGTGCTGTCCAAGCCCAGCGTACGTTGGATCGTGCTTGCTTCAGCCTTAGCGCGAGACGACGAAGACTCATCAGTGCCGACACGGATTGTCTCAATGTTCACACACAGGCGCCGCCCATGTGGGACTCGACGAAGTTGGACCTGGACCACATGGTGTACACTTTCAACCCCACCGTGAAGCAGGTGCTCCTTCATGTCTGGCATCTTGCTTCAGTGCATTCCTTCGAAGCTAACGAGATGGTTGCCATGGTCCAGCCACAACACGACGCTTGCTTCGTGGTCGAAGGGAAGCGACTCTACGCCGAAAGGGCAGTGCTGTGCGCCCGCTCCACGTTCTTTGCCGGCATGTTCGGCTCGTCAATGAAAGGTTCGTCTCGCTGGCTTTCTTTTCGTATCATTCTTGTCTGATGCTTTCTCTAACTGTTCCGTCGTGTAGAGGCTGTCGAGGGCGAGGTGGAGCTGGAGAGCACCTACAACGCCGTCTTTGCCATGCTCGAGTGGATGTACACCGGTTGCATATCCACAGACAACTTTGACGACATTCTCCAGCTATGGTAAGCCCCTCTCCGGCCCTCCCCACGTCCTCGGACTCACGTTGTTGTTGTTGTACCTGGTGTAGGCAGGGCAGTCACATGTACGACATGGAGGCGCTGCAAAATTATTGCCAGAAGCGGCTGCTCAAGCTGTTTGAGGCGCGAAGCAAGCAGCTGGGCGATCACTCGGCCCAGGAGACGTGGAACTACGCGCTGGCGCTCTTCAAGGCCACCGAAGGAGGAAGGTAAACTGCTTTTCACACGCGTAATGCTTTGGCGCATCGGTGTATGGATGCATCGCCCAATTTTCACTATCTGTCTTTCGGTCCAGCTCTTTCGATAGTGCGCTCAAAGCGATAAGTGGCATCTACCTGTTGGGTCACCTGGAAGCCGTGCTGCAGAGGTTGGTTGTCTCCAGCTTCTCAGCGCCAACTTGCGTCTGACCCTGTTAATGATCTGGACCACAGCTACAGGGGAGACCCCATCGCTTTCGTGGGGCGGCTGTTCGCAGCGGTGGACAGGAAGACCTACGACCCCGCATCGTATCCGACGTATACACTAATCATGCCTCAGAGGCTTGGCCTATGCTCTATGCTATATTAACCTCTACGAGTACAGTCTGCCGGAGATTGAAGCCGAGATCGCATTCTTTCGCAGATACAAGCGGCTCCCCAAGGGTCAGAGGGAGATCATCAACGTACAGGAGATGGTACTGTCGCCGATGTCTGCTGGCCGCACGCACGTATGCACAACACGCTGCTCATGTGTGTTTGTTGGCCACGATAGGAGGAGAGGAAGAAAGGCAAGTGCCTGCTGTGGTTCGAAGAGGCGACGAGCGAGGGAGTCGAAGGCTGGCGCGAGACGCTAGCCCAGCTCCGAATGCTGCGCCAGCTCGAAGAAGACTGCCTCTTCTTCGACGGGCTGAAGCCGCACCGCTGCTTCGATCTAATTGCAGGCACCGGGATGGGCGGCGTGGCAGCGATCTGCCTCGGTCGGGTACCTACTCCTTGCTCCACTAACCACCCTGTTTCGATTCATTTCAATGGTTTCTTTATTCTATCTTCGCTCACTTTCTTTATTTCCTGGGCACCACGCAGGAACAAATGGCGGTACCGGCAGTGGAGGCGCTGGTGTGCGAGCTGGTTGAGGCCGCGAGTGACCTGGGCGGAGGTGGGTCGTGGCTTTCGTACGTGGACTGGAGCGGCGAGACGGCACGCATGCACTTGGCGCAACGCGTGCGCGAGATCGTGGAACGACATCTGGCCGCTTCCTACCAGTCCCAGCAGTCGCTCTCGCTGGTGGGTCTCACTGATGACTACGATCATCTGCGACTGTGCGAGATGCAAGACATAGGCGAGGAGACGCACCCCAGGGACGACCGTGTAAAGGTACTAGTCATGGCGAAGCGTACTGTTGCTGCCAGCAAGGACGTCAGCCGAGCCGACAACAAGCGCGAACTCTTCCTCAAGCTCTACGGCGACCGAGTAAGTGCGGGCAGTAGCGACGCTGGGGTGAACCTGACCGACGTGATCGTGGCCGCCCTGGCTTCCGCGTCTCCCGGCCTGTTGAGCCCAGTGAAGCTCGGCGGTACGCAGTCCAATCAACCACCTCACTTTAGTATTCGCGTGCTGACCTGATTTCGCGGCTAGCCGACGTGGTGGGCGGTGATGGAGCCCAAGGCGCCAGCAGTGGCCTGGGAGGTCGGGGACGCGACACGCTGCTCGCGGAGATGCAGAAGCTATGGCCGCGATGGGAGCTCAAGCTGCTGCTCTCGCTGGGGTCCGACCAGGCGCCGGCAGCCGCTCAATCGTCGTGGTCGTGGTCGTGGTCTTCGCCTTCATTGCTACCATGGGCGTGGTCGGTGCTGGCCGACCACATGTCCTCGTTTGCCGGCTTCGTGAGTCGCGATAGGGGCAAGAGCGTGTGGGACAAGGCGCATGAGCGATGCCTCGACCGCACCAACGCCGACGATGCGGGCTGCACAGTCGATGGCAAGGTGGCAACCGTGCTGGCCGTAGAGGGCTGGCGACCGCTACGATCATGCGAATACGACGACAACAAGGCTACGAGGGCGACCTGTCGAAGCCGGCCCACCAGAGACCTACTGCGCCAGTCCATTGCCGCCTTCGTGCGGATGAGCGAAGAGTCGGACAGCTACGCCCAAGACGACGACGACGACGCAGCCAAGAAGACGAAAAGATGGAACCTTCTCCACCTGCACCCTTCGTCTGCCACGGGCGACGACACCACTTCGCGCCAATCGGAAGTCCTGCGAGCATTGGCAGCCAGGGTCAAGCAGTCCATGCGCCAGATGGAGCTGGTCGCAGCCAACGACGACGAAGACGAGGGCGGAGAGCCTGGCGAGGAGCGTGGCCACGATCCCATCAACGGAGAAGAAGGCGACAGGCCACCACCAAGCGGCCGCCGCCAAGACGAAGAGGAGTCGTGGGTGCTCGTGTAAAAGCAGCGAAACAGTGTACATTCCCCAAACCCGCTATTTGCCCAAATAGTTAAAATTCTTTCCTCCGCCTCTTCCGCGGAAAGTGAACGGCGCTTCGCCTGGAGAAGGCCCACAAGTCGCCTGTGCGGTACCGGCATCCCTCTCCTCTCCCCGCATTCCCGCTCTAGGTAAGGAAAGCGCCGGCACGGCCTGCCTGAATAGAGAAGCAGCACATGCGCAGCGCGTGGCGCAACTTCATTTCGCGCAGTAGGCTAGCGACTCTTCGGTGGAGCAGACTTGCCACAGCAAGCTTGCGCCGAGGTATCAAGAGCTCCTCTCCTTTTGGTGGCTGGCGACTGACCGACCGTCTGACTCGCTTAATCTGTTCCAGGCCATTCGTCACCTGCACTATTACCAGGCTCGAGCCAACGCACAGTATCAAGAGAGATGAGTGACACGGCCACGGCCACTACGGCCACCACAGACGGCGCAGCGGACAACGAGCTGCAGTTCACCCTCGTCGGCGACACCATGCTCGGACGTCTGGTGCGCTCGCACCACAATATACTAATCCTCTAGATGTTGGCGAGCCAGTGGTGATAGTGCTGACGGTGACGCTGGTGATTGCGCAAGGTGGACCAATTCTTCCCCACTCACATACAAACGGCGCCGGAGGACTCTCTGCACGCGTCGTTTTGGAAGCAGCGCCACGCAGACATCGCAGAGAAGTGAGTTCTCTCTTTCAACTTCTGGATTGAGCGCGTAACAGCACAACTTACACTTCTTTGCTCCGTGTTGTGGTGTGTTGGTAGGTACCAGAGCATGGGGCACAAGTTCGTGTGGAGCAACACGCTCGACTTTTTCCTGAATTCAGACGTCAACATCATCAACCTGGAGACCTCCATCACAAGTACGACCTACCCCGACCTTCTTGCGCTTTGTGTGCGTCTGGTGCTCCGTGTGAACTCATACCTCCCGGGCGGCGCCTCAGCAAACACGGAGAAGGACCCCAAGGAGTTCAACTACCAAATGCACCCCGACAACGTGAAGGCGCTTCGCGAGGCCCGCGTTCACTACTGCTCGCTGGCCAACAATCATACCCTCGACTTCAAGGTCAGAGGTGAGTCCCTCACCGCCGAACTGCCGGCTTGTCCGATGGCCGCACTCTCACGCTTCTTTTGTCGCCTCGCGGCGCCCGTCTAGGCATGTTCGACACGATGACGCATCTGACCGACGCGGGGCTCGCCTGGGCCGGCGTGGGCAAGAATCGAGACGAGGCCTATCGCCCGGCACTCTTGCGCATCAAGGACACCAACATCGCGTGCTACAGGTGAGACAGGTTACGCTGCCCGCTGCCCACTAACCTGCACTGCTGCTTCCCATCCAGCTTTTCGGACCACTATCAGCGGTGGGCCGCCGGTCCAAACAGGCCCGGGATCAACTACCTCGACCCCGAACAGTACGCCGCGATGGCTGCTCGTCTTCTCCGCGACTCAGTGGCTCACGCACTCGAGTGTCGCATCTCAGGTGTACGGATGCCGACATCCAGAAGCTCAAGGACAACATCGACGCACTGCGGGCCGACATCCAGAGGAAAGGCACGCAACCCAATCACACCGCTGTTGTATGCGATAGTGAAACGAGAGGCCTAACAACACATCACTGAACAGGGGAGGATCTGGACGTGGTGGTGCTGTCGTACCACTGGGGTTCCAACTACAGCTGGCGGCCCCCGAAAGAGTTCCAGCGCTTGGCTCACCGGTATAACACCTAACCGTCCAGACTGAGTGTGGAAGTGCGATGCAGCGCATATCCCTAACGCGCGATCGCTCCGATCGCTGTCTGTGCTCGAAGGGTGATTGACGAGTGCGGCGTGACACTCATCCACGGGCACTCGGCTCACCACGTTCAGGTCCTTTCGCCGCTCATTTGAAGAGGGCAAGGAGCTCTCTGTGTTCACATTCGTTCACGCGAGTGCAGGGCATCGAGGTGTATCACGGCATCCCTATCATCTACGGGTGTGGCGACTTTGTTGACGACTACGCCGTGGACAGTGCCTACCGCAACAACCTAGGTTCGGCAACGCACGCACACGCACACGCACCATGTCTGAGTGTGCCTAATGACGCGCACCGCCATACACGGATATCATGACACGAAGGGTTCGTGTATCGCCTGCGGTGGGACAAGCTGAACAAGCAGTGGACGGACTTCCGGCTATACCCAACCAAGATAGCCTTCTTCTCCGTCTCCACGCGAATGTGGCCCTCAGGTTTGTTCTTGTGTCCTTGTTCTTCTTTGTTCTTCTTATCTGACTCCTCCCCCTCTTCTCTACGCAGAGCGGCAGTGGCTTGTGGACAAGGTGACGGTGCTGAGCCAAGAGCTGGGCACGCTTGTCTCTCCTCCCGAACCCGAGGCCGACGAATCCGAGGCTTTCCTTCGCGTCGCCCTGCCCGGCTGAGTGTGTCGGTGCCTGTGCTAAACCGAGAACCACTCCCGCTTTGACACGTTGCTGCCGCCACGTAGGAGCTGCCCCGTGGACTAGGAGTGAGCGCCTTTTTATTTCCACACAAGAACTCTTACAAGACGCATCATGCAACTCTTCGTGGTGACCGACATGGGCGAGACGATTGCGCTGCTGAATGTCAATCCGAGCGACACGATCCAGCGGGTGAAGGAGGTGATCGCAGACAGGGAGGGCACGCCTGCCGACCTGCTGCGCCTCATCTTCGCCGGCCAACGACTCGAGAGCAGTCGCACCCTCGCCGACTACAACATCCACGCCGGGTCCACCGTCAAGCTCCAGACTCTCCAGATGCCCTTGTCCTACCTCCCTGGAGTGAGGTAAAATGCTAACCCAGGCAAACAGTTGAGCGTCCGGCGGGATGGCCAGACACCAAAAATTGTGTCGTTTCGTATGTGTAAGGCCAGATGCCCGAGTTGGTCCAAGGGGCCAGACTCAAGTTCTGGTGTGGAAACACGCGTGGGTTCGAACCCCACTCTGGCCAACTTTTTTCGTTTGTTGCCTTCCCCGCCTTTTTCTTCTTGTGTCACTCGAGCAGCTGTTCGCGTGTCACTCGTCCTGCATCCTCTTGCCCTTGGTGTGCACGTGCCCGCCACTCGTGTCGTGTTTTTGGGTGGTGTGTGGAGGGAGCCAATAGAGAAAAAGGTAATGCGGCGAGAATCATGCTTGCGAGTGCGTGGTAGAGGGGGGGGGGAACAGCTCAGTCTTGCGTGTAGGGGCAAAACGACGTGGAAAGCGGAAACCAACACGTTACCCTTACCTTGCAGCAGCCCAACGGCACCACGACTCTTGAGGGGCCAGCTGCCGCACCTTCACTTCGTACACTGCGCTTCAGCAAACAGCCCTCAGCAACAAGCACCACGCAACAAGGACGAGGCGTCAATCTCTCGTGCAATTTCGATTAGCGTGAAGATCTGATTCGACAGAGGATGGAGATCGAGGATTCAAACGGGGCAATAGGTGCCAGCCTGTGGGGCGCATGGCTGCCGCCCGATATCAAGGCCGAAGAGGTGAGCACAAAGGCCAGAGAGCAACACGAAGCCTGGATGCAGCACGTCGTCGTCGGCCTGGCTCGCTCGATAGCCGCCGGTGACGTAGCGGGCAGCAGCGGCCGGTACTGGGTGCGCGCCATCCAGACCCACGTCATCGACCTGCGTCGGGCCGTGCCAGACGAAACCCGGGCCCAGCTGGTGCTGCTTCTCTACAACGCCGTCACGATGCACCACACGGGCACCGAGGTCGACGCCGCAACGTCGTCAAGCCGGCTCGACCCAACGCTGCAGAGCAAGTGGGCCGGTGTGCTGACTCGTCTGCTCAAGTGCGTACATCATCACCATCATGCATCCCCAACTCTCGCAATCAATGGCTAAACATTGCGCTCACAGAAAGTGGAAGAAGCTGGCGGGGTCAGTGGTGACGCTGCCGTGGAGACCGCTGTACGACACGCTGCTGGAGGCTTACACGCACGGCCTTCGCCAGCCTGCACACCACGCAACGGCCATCCACGCCCATCGAGTGTCCACCCTCATCTCCCTTGCCAAGAAAGCCAGACGGTACCCTACACCAGAGCACACCCACGGGATGTGCGAGAAGAGCGCTCATTCTTGATGTATGTACGTCCTTTGTGCCACCAGGTTCTTTCCTGCCAGTGCCGCACAGGAGATTCAAGACACGATTCGTCCGTTCTTCTGCCCGCACGACAACTCGTCCACCTTCAAGGCGCAGGCGCTGCTCTGCCTCTTCGTACCTTCTTCCTCCTTCGACAGGCAGCTGGTGGCGGAGGTGTTCGAGAAATGGGCCTGGATCGGTGCGCCGGTCCTCATCTACGCGCGCGCTCATGAGCACACTCCCTCACCATCATACCCGACCAAACAGAGCGTTCGGGACAATGGGACGCCAACTGGATCTCACTTCTTGCACGCTTTGCCAAGGTGTCCCACTCAAGCGCCCATCTCGCGATCGACTGGACGACCTACCTGCCGCAGCTGTTCACGCACGTGCTGAGGATACTCGGTATGCATCACGACCCACCATCCGTGAGTGTCAACATGTGCTAATCTTGCCTTCGCAGATGTATCCACTGCGGGCGCCAGCAAACTCCCGAAGCCGGGTCACCACAAAGCGCCCTCGGAGACACACGTCTTCACGCCTCATGAGGTACTGCTTGAGCTAAGGAGTTGAACCAAATGCTTGTGATGTAAATTCTTTAACCAGTGTATGCATCCAACAGAAAGAGACCAAGATCGCGAACATGGCTAAGCTATTGATCTACATACTCACGCCCAGCACGCCATCTCAGCTCAGGTTTCTCTCTTTACACCATTTCCCCTGTCAGAACCAAAACCCATGACTAACGCGCCGTGGGGGTTGTACATAAAGTGTGGAGTTGCAGTCGCTGCGCCATCTCTTCCGTTCGATTGAGTCCTACTTCTACCCCTCCAACTCTGGCGGCTGGTCGGACGTGCTGGGACTCTTCCTGCGTTCGATTGCGCATCATTACGCGGAACGCGTCGGCAAAGGTTAGTAACTACGTCCACGCCTTGGGGTGCACATCCATAGAAGCTAATCTTGTGATTGCTGGCTGGGAAAACAGAGAGAAGGAAGGGATTGGTGCCGCAGGAGCGCCAGTTGACGGATGCCGATCACAAGGCGCTGATCGCTCTCCTCGACGAACCCCTGAAACAGGCCATCTATGGCAAGGGCAACGTACCATCAGCCGCCGCCGAAGCCATCAGACACCTTGCCTGTACTACATCGTCGTTTGACTGAAGCCAGTACGTTGACGTTGGAACTAACATGAGCTATTTCTCAGATATCGAGCCCGGGCTGTTGTTCCCGAGCCTTCTGAATCGCGTGTACAGCGCCCTCGAGTCGCTGACTGCGGTATGCGTCATTCCTTCCATTTACCAGTTCTCTATACGAAGCAATGCAAGTCGTTGTGCACCCGTCGTTAATCACTCTCATTGGTGCAGACCCACCAAACGGTCAACGCCATTGAAACACTGACTGCCATTTGTCACCCGTTGCTGAGCCGAAAGAACTATCCCGTAGGAGCGCACCACTTGCCTCAGTTGCTGAGACTGTACGTCGACCAACTCCTTGCACGCTTTGAAATAGAAGTATAATGGTGGCTGACCTTGGTTTCCGCGCACCGCAGCACTCTCCCAGGCATTGATGCTAACGACAGGCGGAAGACGATGGCCACCTACGCCTTTTACGCCGGTAAGCGCGTTTGTGGGGATAACCTCACCATGCAGGCCAGGCTAACTCTGTGTTCCTCCTCTTTTCATGGCCGACGTGAAGCCTTGTTCTCGCACGTGCCACTTTTCGACGCCAGCGGAGTGCCAGCGGAAAACGAAGGCAAGAGAAGGAAGCAGAGAGAAGTATGTTGAGCTCGACCAGCTGCGCGTAATCCATATTTCGCGGACCTAACGTTCAGGCGCCGTCCTGTTACAGGAAGCGGATGCCGATTCGGCTGCAAAGGACGCCACGGCTGTCTTTTCCGAGTGGAGCGTCGAGCTCTTGGAGACCCTCTTCTCCGTGCTGCGCAACCAAGACAAGCCCAGCAGCGAGCACTACGATCAGGCCATAAGGAGCTTTTTCAAGGTACTATTTGCGTGCAGCCTTGTTCCCCCCCAAATAACGCGACTAACTCATGTGGTTGCAGAAAATGGTGGAGCTGTTCTTCCAGCAGCTTTCCCCGCAGATCTACACCATGCTGTCCAAGAAGCTGCTCCATTTCGTCACCTACAACGTCGTTCCCAATGCAACCAAGGAGGTACTTCCTCATCGCCAAACGCTCTCTCGCTCCTTAACTCAATCCGGATTCATGTAAACTTGCACAGTTCGGTTTCCTGGTGGCATCAGCCAGTCTGGCCAATCCAGAGGCAGCGCTGAAAACCTATCTACCCCTCTGCCACAAGAAGGTAATCAAGCTCAGCAAGGATACTGGCGCAGGTACTGGTGGCTTACATGTTAGCAACGATAGCACGTGAATCTGTGAGCGAGTGGTGGTGTTGGCTAACTACAAGAACCTGCCCCAAAACACGCCAGCTACGCTCAAGGATCGCTCCGACGATGAGATGAAGTGGTATCTCCATTTGCTGGCTTCGGTGGTAAAGCGCACCGGTCCGGCTCTGGTGCCGCATGTCGACAAACTGCGCACCGTGATTACCGAGTGCTTCGCCAGCAACAAGAAGTCGCTGGCCAAGGCAGCAGGAAAACTGCTCCGCAACGTGTTGTACACTCTTTCGCAGTACTACCCGACCGACTTCCGCTCGGCTCCGCCTGCAGTGTGGAACGCTGAAGGTGCCTTAGCTCTCACTGCCTCATTGACCCGCAACAGCGCGTCAGCTCACATAGTGGCCGCCAGAATTCGACCGTACGCACTGGAAGACATGGGGGCAGCAGGGAGACGCTAGCGTTCCCACAGTTCAGTGGCATCAGCCGGTACGTGACGTATTACCAATGTGGTATTTTTTGATCGGCGAATGCTGACCACCTGCAGACCGAGAACGAGCTCCAGCTCGCCAGTGATCTGGTTGCGCACCTTCTCCCCGACGCTTTGCGGAAGCTCCAAAGTCTGAGCAGCGATTCCAAGTGCGTGTCCGCCGTCAACTCTCATGTCTTGCAGTGCTAATGCTACCCCGCCGCTGTGCAGTGCGCTGGGCAAAGATGAGCTCTGGATAGTGCTGCAGCAGGTGAGAAGCATTGTGCGTGGCGCCGCGACGATCCTCCCGCAGGAGAAAGGCAGCCACGAGCCTCGTGAGCAGTGGGACTCTGAGTTGCCGCACCGAGAGCAGCCGCCAAGCGTCACCTATCCGAGCCACCTGTGGCAGAGTATCGCCGAGGGTCGTAACGGCCAAGTGCGGAGCGACATCGCCCAGGCGCTGAGTGCCGCCAGCCGAGTGTTCAAGACCTCGCGAGCTGACGACATTACGTCGCTGGCCAAGCTACTCAAGCTCATGAACCTCGTGCTCAACTTCAACGGCATCTCCCAGGAGAAGCTGCGTTGGAAGGTGGCCATCTACAAAGGCGTCAAGCGTCGATACGCCAAGAAGCTCGAAGCGGCAGCGGACAAACAAGGTAAGTATCCCCTCTATTTTTGTTGCCCTTGACCAATTTATTGAAGTGCGTGTGCGCGAATCAATAGACGCTATGGACATCGAAGAGGAAGCGGAGAAGGAGAAGCAGGAGAAGCAGCACTACCGCCGCATCCTCATCGACCGCGCTCACATCGAGTACCTGGTCCGCCTCAACCAGACCAATTGGCACAACGACGTCGGCGAGGCGGGAAAGCAGCTGCTGCACCACCTCTACGACTTTGCTACGTTCGCCAGCGGCTACGCCGGTGTGCGCAAGAAGGCCCAGGGCGCTCTTCACAACGCGTGGAAGTACCGGCCCTTCTCGCGTCACATGTTCCTCAACAACATCATCACCAATCTGAGCGACAAGAGCGTGGGCGAGGACGAGCTCAAGGGCAACGCCTTCCTGCTCTTCAACCGTGGCGTCATCCGCCTCATCTCGCGCGAGTGGCGCTACTTGGCGCCTTTCCTCGTCAGCATCGCCTCGTCGCACGTCCACTCCAACGAGAAGCTACAGACTCTGCTCTACCAGCTCTTCGTGCTCTACTCCGTGTCTTCCTATCCTGTTCCGCTCACCGCGCCTTCGCCGCCCGCCGTCCTGCCGCCGGGCGCTGGTTTCCAACTTTCTGCCGATACGCTCCAGCGCGCCTCCAAGGAAATCGAGTTTCATAACAAGAAGAACGTGGAGAGCTACAATAATGGTAACCATCAATTCTCATCTCTCTCTCTCTCTCTACGAGTGTCTCACATTTTCAATGTTTTCTTTTGGTGCAGCGCTCAGGGATCTGCTGAGCATTGCTGAAGATCCTGCTCTTCATTGGCGCTACCAGGTCATCTCGTATGGTAAGCCCGCCTGCGACAGAATAGTTATTCAACGTGGTCCACCAGCAGTAACGTTCAATTTGCTGTGTGTGTGTGTGTGTGTGTGTGTGTGTGTGTGTGTGTGTGTGTGTGTGTGTGTGTGTGTGTGTGTGTGTGTGTGTGTAGCGTGCATCTTGTTCTTGGTGAGGCCCGACCCGCTGCCGTCGCTCCAGGTCGTGCGGCTGTTCCTGCGGGGAACCGTGAACGAACTGCAGCCCCGGCGTACCCTCTCCCGGAAGGCGCTCTCAATCTTGCTCAAGATCTACAAGCCGCAGTTCCCCAAGGAGCAGGGATCGACCTACTTCACGTACGGGGAGTACCGTGCCAACGCCGCGCGCGCTCACACGCCACTTACCAGAACCGAATGGAGCAATACCACATTCGTAGACAACAGTACGTCACCGCCGTCAGTCAATTCCTTCTGCGGCTTTACTGACAAGCCAGATGGTGATGGTGGTCTGCATCGTCGGTAGATTGGGAGGGATGGAATGCCGATGTTTTCACCGGAGACGTCAGGCCTTCAAAACGCTCTGCTTCGGCTGCGTCCGGTACGCCGTAGTGTAGCACTAACAGGCCCGACACGGAATCCAAGAGGGCGACTGACGCGATGTCGCGGCCATTTATAGATGATGCCATTCAGCACGTGGCCGAGGAGCTGGCGGGGTTCCTGGACGATCCGCTTATGAGGCAGCAGTTCTTGCACTACCTCGCCCAGGACCACCACGTCCGCGTACGCGTAGCACTCCTAATTGCCTCCAAGTCCTTGATTGACTGGTTATTTTCCACAGGCCGACGAGGCCGAGGGCAAGTCGAAGGATCATTCCCACGACATGGTCAAGCAGCTCTCCTCCATTCTGGGATCAGCGCTCGGCCGGTACAGCGTCCAGTGGACCACGTTATTAGTTGCATCTTTCTCACCTGTGGTGCCTGCTCTCCACTCATAAGGTCTGCTCTGAGCGGAAGACTGGGCAATGTGGGCAAGTCGCTGGTGGCCCAGGCGGCCAACGAAGTCCTTCGCGAACTGCTCAAGCAAAATAAGCACTGGCCGTATGTTGCCAACAAGGTGCGACCACACTCACACACGGGCTTTGCCCCGCGTTGGCTCACACAAACAATCACCGCTGGCAAATGTCCAGGTGCCGTCGAGCAGCCCCAACTCGTTCGTGGTTGAGAACGCCCAGCTGTTCAAGGGCCTCTTCCAGCTGTCCCTCGCTCGGGGAAACAACCGGCTCGCGACGAACCTGTTCGATACCCATCTGCGCCCCTTCCTCGACGCCTTCCTGCGGAACGAGGAGGGCGCCGACGCCTCGGGCCGGGTCCACGCCGGCGACCAGGAGCGCAGTCACGCACTCGCTGCCGAGATCATGTCCGGCGCCATGCGCTGCCTCAAATACGGCGGTACTCCACTCTAGGCCTGACTGCAAACTACATGCGCCACGCACACTCACGACGTGTCTCTTCTTCGTGTAGGCTACGACTACGCCGAGAAGCTGTGGAATTACTGGATCCCGTTCCTGGAGAGAGTCATTGTACAGGCTCCCACCGACTGCGTGCGCAACTGGTTCATCGCCATCAGGTACGACACCGACGACCAACATAGGTCAGCAGCTTCCGCTCAAGCTTAGAGCTGATTGTGAATCGGCTGCAGGTTTGGCGTCTACAACTTGGATGTGCGCCGTGTGGTGCCGCTGGGCGATCTCCTCGTTCGACAGCTACAGACGCTCACGGTCGACACTAAGAAAGAGGGCGACTCCCTCCGAGACGCCAAGGTGCTGCAGTTCGTGCAGCCTTTCTTGGCCGAAACCACCGTATGTCACCACCCGCCTCACCTCACGCGTCGCCAGTCGCTCGATTTCCCAGTTTAACCGCACAACACAAAACAATACTAGTGGAGAGCTGCAGACTACAACCGGCAGGTCTTAGGCCTGCTTGCATCGCGCATCTCGTCGCCGTTCAAGCAGGTGCGGAGCGAGCTGTCGTACCTGCTGGTTCTCGTCTTCCGCAATCTGTGGCACAACCCGGCTGGGGCAACCCGCGGGGGCAGCGACGACCCCATCTCCGCCTTCTTCGCAGCAATCCCGACGCGCGTGTACACGATGAAGACGACCGCGGACGTTGACGTTTCGCCGCTGAAGAGGGACGACGGCGACGCCATGGACGAGGAGGGCCAGGTCCGGTCGACTCCCGCCGAGGACACCTCGCACGCCCGCGAGGCGCTGCTGCTGACGCTGTGGCACGCCACCAAGACGTCGGCGTCGGGCGCCATCGCACCCTATGTCCACCACTTCCTGCGGCTCCTCTTCGCGTCTCTCGGGGACGAGGACCGTGACACGGTGAACGTAGCGAAGCAGTGCGCGGCCTTGGCGGCACAGATGATCCTGCCCGAACAGGCCCCGCGCTCCTCCTTCGTGGAGCACCTCCTGGCGCTGCCCAAGCCTGACACCCTGTGGCACACCCGTGCGGCCATGCTGCCCTTCCTTCAGTACGTCGGCGCCTTCACCACTCCGTCCGCTTTACTTCTTCTGCTGTGCGTGGGCATGAGCTCATTCGCCTCTGCCATCTCTCCCACAGGATCTTCCAGTTCAACCACCGCTTCTTGCTCAACGAGGAGGAACGTCAGCAAGTGAGGGAGCTCGTCATCTCTCTGCTAGCCGACGCTCGGGTCGAGGTAGGCACTTGTATTAAACGCGTGTTCATGTGCGTCGGGATATCGAATGACCAACACTGTGAGCGTGTCAACTCCAGGTGCGTGAGCTGGCCAGCGTTTCGCTGTCGTCTCTTCTGCACGGCGAGGAGGATGCGCAAGTGACCTCCCTCGCGCAACGCTTCCTGGCCGCCCTGGGCCAGCCCCTCCGCAGGCGCGATCTCAAGAATGGTGCGCGCGCCGCCTCTTCTTATTCTCGTCAGCAACTTTGTATTGATCGCTCACGTTGTTGTCGTTGATGACGCTACTGCAGCGCCCGAGGAGAGGCTAAGGCACGGCGCAGCCTTGGGCCTCGCGGCCATCGTGCAGAGCGTGACCTACACAGTGCCCGCGTGGCTGCCGCCGCTTCTCGTGAGCCTCGCCCCCTACGAGGACGACGCCCACTCGTCCGTCAAAGATGCGGTATCGCAGCCCCTTCCTTCCCGCTACACAATCATTCGCGCACACACCGCACACACTCACCGCACACGCGCGCGCGCAACACAGATGAAAAAGTCGTTCGCCGAGTTCCATCGAACGCACCAGGAGGCGTGGGAGCTGCACCAGGAGGCCTTCACCGCGGACCAGCTCAGCGTCGTCGTGGCCCTGGGCAAGACGCCCACCTCCTACTACCTCTAGGTACCGCGAGCCCGCGCCAAAAGAGAGAAACAGGGGAGGTGGTGGCGGCTGCTGGACATTTTTCACGCTCTACCGAATGAGCTAGCCGGGCTGCGCCCACCGTGGTGCGCGCATGTGGTGCCCGGCCTTGGAATCGAACCAAGTACCTTGAGATCTTCAGTCTTCGATGAACCAGCGTGCCCTGATGCACCTCACCGCAGGCAAATGCCTGGCGGGAGGCGTCTCTAGGGGCCAGCGGCGTAGGCTGTGTGCACCACTTGAAAGAGGTTGGTGCCTGGCGTCGCTTCGATGATGGCGCGGTAGAGCTCGCCTAGTGCACGAGGCGAGAGAACGGTCAGCCGGTAGCTGCCAGGAGAGGAATGATGGCGTTGGCGTAACGAGGGGAGGGAGGAGACGGTACCCACTGTGAGCTGGCGGGCCGCCACCAGGCCCTGCAGGTCGTCGATCCACTCGGCCAGCAGCCGTCCGCGGTAGGTGGTGCCAAAGGCGTGGTAGACCAGGTCTCGTCCGGCCTGCGAGGCGGCCATCATCTGCTGCATCACCTTCAACGACTTGTCGCCTCCAAACGCTGTGTCGGTCGTCGCCACACCAGCAAAGTCAGCCATCACGCGGGAGCGATCATGATGTGAGCACGCACGCACGCACCTCCGCAGCCCCAGTTGCCGGTGGCGATAGGTCCCGCGGCCTCCTCCTCGCCTTCGTCAACGTCGACCGCGAAATGGAACCCGGCGTAGGCTTTGCGCAGGTCGCGGTCGACGTGCCGCTGCCAGTCGAGAATGGAACCCGAGACCTGCTCGGCGTCCATCACCACCAGGGTGCGCTCCCTCCGCCCTTTGTCGTCCCTGCCCGCCACAATAAATGATGAAAATCAGTTGGCCTGGGGAGTGGTGCGCGTGCAGTGGAGGTGGATGGGAGTCGAAACCGGGGCGTGGCGTCGCAGTGGTCGGCCTTCCACTTGAAGGTGTGCCCGTAGCCCGAGTGCAGGCTGTACCGCTCGGCGCCCTTGATGCACAGCACTTCGTTGTCTTCGAGCCGCGAGCAAAACAGCCTGTCAACGAGGAGAGAGAGGAGTGGTGGGCAGCGGCGCTCTGACTGGGATAAAACGAACGAGCGGCCCTGCGTACAGTGAGACCAAGCACTCGGGTCGGGTGGCGAACAGTATCTCTTCTTGCATGCATGCCTGAACACCCAGCCCAGTGAGCACAGAGCGATTGGTGTGTGTGTGTGTGTGTGTGTGTGTGTGTGTGTGTGTGTGTGTGTGTGTGTGTGTGTGTGTGTGTGTGTGTGTGTGTGTGTGTGTACCCCGGTGAGCGTGCCGCCACCGACGTAGGCGTTGGCAAAGTCGACGAGATAGGGGCAAGGAGAGTCCTCGAGGTTGGCCTTGGGCTCCACCACGATTCGCCGCAGTGGTCGGTCGCTGGCGGCCCAGTCGGGCGTCTCCGCCCTGCTGAGGAAGTGCCGCCGGAACGTGATATTGCCGTCGGGCACTGTCGGGCCAACCTCTCAGCGCGACAACACACGACACACACAACACGCGACACGCGACACACGGCAATGTAGCCGACAACGAACGAATTGATGCGACCGTACCGTTCAGGGCCAACCTCTCAAAGTAGTGGAGAAGACACCGCAGGGTGGAGAGGCCTGGGCCACCGCCGCAAGCCACGAGCGTGTGCAGGTCGAATTGCGGGAAGCCGACACCCTGCGTCCCCGCCACAATTCAGGGTGAGAAGCCGACGAACCAACAACGCGAAGGTCAAGCCTGCAGCTGCTTCGCACCGGATTGTAGAGCGATGGCCGGTGCCATAGTGTGCCGAAGAACGAGTTGGACATCAAGCTGCCGCACTCTTCCTATGTTATGTTGTCAATCACACGCACACGCACACGCACACGCACACGCAATACCGGACCTGGGTGAGAGTGACGGTGGTGTGGTGCTGAGGCAGCATGAGCGGGATCGAGCGGGCCGCTCGTGCGTCGGGAAACAGCTCTGCGATGCGTAGCGCCAGTCGCTGCAGGGCGGGCAGCACCTCCCCGTAGAAGCGGGCCACTCCATCTGCAAGGGTACCGCGCGTCAGGCCCATCATCTCACGGCCGCCCACGACCAGCTGGTCGAGTGCTTACCCGGGGCCAGAGCGGGCGTCGAGTCCCGTGCGCGGCGGGCCAGGAGCAGGCCCTGCAAGCCGCCGTCGAACCCGTCGCCGGCCGCCGCGGCCGCGGGGGCAGCTGGGGTGAGCAAGGCGCGCAGGCCATCGCCACGCACCTCCTCCGCCCCAGCGATGTCGGCCATGGCTGCCCAGCGCGCGACCCAGACCTGGCGGTCAGCGGGCGCGAGCTGACAACGGCATTTGGGGTTTGGTGGGGGGCACACACCGTGGAGAAGGGCGGGCAGGTCGGGCAGGTCCCGCTGCAGGACGGGCACCACGCGCGAGCCCCAGCCTCGCGAGGCCTCGCGGTCCTCTTCCTCGCCGTAGTGCGGCAGCCGCACCCTCCCCGTCCCGCCCGTCGACATCTCCATCTTTTTCTTTTTCTGTTTATGTCTTTTAATCAAAATTAAATTAGTTATTTACATTTTTGCTTCGATGGCTTTAGGCGAAAGTGTCGGCGCCGTCGCGGCGGGACAGGATCGGCGAGCCGGAGGGCGACGGGGGTACGGCCGTGGGCGAGGCGGTGGCCGAGGTGGCGGGCGACGGCGAGACGGTGGGCGACGGCGTGCGAGACACGGAGATGGTGGGCGTGACCGAGGCGGAGGGCGACACGGAGGCGGAGGGCGAGAGGGACGGCGACGGCGAAGCGGTGGGTGTGGTCGACGTGGAAGGCGAGAGGGACGGCGACGGGGAAGGGGTGGGCGTGGTCGACGTGGAAGGCGACGGCGTGCGCGACACGGAAGCGGCGGGGGTGACCGAGCTGGAGGGCGAGGCGGAGATGGAGGGCGTGGCCGCGGGAGTGGACGACGCGGAGATCGAGGGCGTGGCCGAGCGCGATGGCGACGCGGTTGACGAGGTGCTGGGCGAGGCGCTGGGCGTTCGCGACACGGAGATGGAGGGCGTGGCCGAGCGAGAGGGAGCGGAGGAGATGGAGGGCGTCGCCGAGCGGCACGGCGTGTGCGACGGGGAGATGGACGGCTTGGCCGAGCGGCACGGCGTGTGCGACGGAGAGATGGACGGCTTGGCCGGGCGGCAGGGCGAGTTCGACGGAGAGCGGGAGGGCTTGGTCGGGCGGCAGGGCGAATGCGAGGGCGACCTCGAGGGCGACGTGCACGACTTGGCCGCGCCGAAGCCGTAGGGCGCCTTGCCGCACGTCCAGCAGCGGGTCCCCGCCTTCAGGGCCAGCTTCGACCCTGGGCGTAGTTGTGCGGTGATCAGATGGAACCCAAGACATGCGGTCGCCTGCCAGGCGAAGACGACGTACCGGAGGTGATGAGGGTGGTGAGGTTGGCCGTGACATAGAAGGTGGCCCGCTGGTCGCAGCCCTTGGTTTCTTCGATCTTGACCAGCGAGCCGTCGGCAGTCCAGACCCCGTAGGGGCCGTCCTTCGTGCAGGCGTTGCCCCGGCCTCCCGACGACGACCTTCATGGCTTCGGTCAGTCTCGACTGGTAAAAATTCAGGTAAAACAAACTGAGCTTGACCGTACCAGGAGTTGGAGGAACAGCCAGAAACGGAGATGGTACGGGCAGGGTTACGAGGGAGACTGTTTGTTGGGGTTGAGGGCTGAGTGTTCCCAAAGACGTTGGGTTCAATTCCCGGTTGCCCGTGTGTTCGTACCTGAAGCCAAAGTCGGAGATGCCTGGGCGGCCGTAGAGGGAGTACTTGATGACGTGGGTGCAGGGCCCGATCTGCCACGCCTGCACGGTCAGGTTGAACGGCGAACCTCCGCATCCTGATCGATAGTTAGATACCACCAGGTTATTATTCCCAGTTTTTGATTGGGCTCCATACTCGTCTGGGAAGAGGCACGGCACCTACAACGGAACGGGCGGGGTAGGCGGCGATGTAGGAGGTCGGGTCCTGGGCCGCTACTGCGGCGACGAGGGCGGCGAGCAGGAGCAGAGTCGTTTGGGCGGCCATAAGGTGGTCTCAGACAGCAGAGAAGAAATGGGCGGTCGTGGCGGGCCTTCACGGTTTTAGCTCCGAGCTAAGGCGACAGTACCCTGTCCCGCAGGCACTCTATTACCGCTCCCAGCCCGTGGAGCGCCCCGAACCCCTGATCTCCTCTCCAATGGCCGCTTCTCGTGCGGGTCGCCCGACCGCTCGGCCCGGCGCAACGCGGGCAGTGTTCCTGTGTGGCGGTGGAATGCCGAGAATGCCATAATGAACCAGTTGGGTAACACTGTATGTGATCTCACAACGACGTCGACGACGGAGCGACAGTGGTGGAGAGCCAACAACGAGGCGGTGCTTGCTTTGTTTGTTTAATGATTGGTTTGTACTTGGTTCTCCGGCCCTCAGTGGGACACTGTCGCCCAAGGCCAGCTTAGGGCACCTCGGCGAAGAGCGGGTTGGGCTGCATGGCGGCCTGGTCGACGAAGAGCGCGTTGACGCCGCCCGCATTGTCGGCAACGCCGTCAAGGGCCGACGTGAGGGCGGCCGGGGCGGCCGGCTTGTTCATCATGCGGTGGACCAGGTAGCCCGCGCCGGCCAGCACTGCGCCCGCGGCGCCGACGCCGGCGATGCCGCCCACCACGCCACCGGCGATCGCGCCGCTCGACGCGCCCTCCGACTGGGACAGGATCGGCGGCGACGGTGACACGGAGAGCGCGGCCGACGGCGAGCCGGAGGGCGACGGCAGAAGCGAAGGCGGCGGGATGAAGTTCGGCGGCGAGGCGGTCGGCGTGGCCGACACGGAGATGGAGGGCGACGGCGAGACGGTGGGCAACGGTGTGCGCGACACGGAGATGGAGGGCGACGGCGAGACGGTGGGCAACGGCGTGCGCGACACGGAGATGGAGGGCGACACGGCGGACGAGGGCGAGGAGGAGATGGATGGCGTGGCTGAAGGGAGCACGATAGAGGGCGGCGACGAGGGCGAACTCGACACCGAGGCGGTGGGCGAGGGCGACGTGCACGACGTGGCCGGGCCGAAGCCGTAGGGCGCCTCATTGCACGTCCAGCAGTAGGTCCCCGCCTTCAACGCCAGCGTCGACCCTGGTTGTGTTTGTGGTGTTGGCCGGGATGAGATCGGGGAGCAGGAGGAGCCCAAGACATGCGTCGGCGCGGTTGCGGTTCAAGACGAAGATGAAGACGAAGACGAAGATGACGTACCGGAGGTGATGAGGGTGGTGAGGGTGGCCTTGACATAGAAGGTGGCCTGCTGGTCGCAGCCCTTGGTTTCTTCGATCTTGACCATCGAGCCGTCGGCAGTCCACTCCCCGTAGGGACCGTCCTTCGTGCAGGCATTGCCGCCGCCGCCCGACGACGACCTATGACCATCGCACACAGGTTTCATTAAGATCAAGCAGGAAAATTGTGAGAAAAAGAAAGGGCGTCGTCGGTGTACCAGGCGTCGGACGAGCAGCCGGACACGGTGATGGTGCGCCCAGCGTTGGGCGGAAGACTGTGTTTGTCGTAAAACGTAGGCTTAGTGTTTTGGCTTCGCTCTTTTTCTCTTTTTGATCGCTTTCGCTATTTGCGCACACCCCCCGGTCGCCGGGTTCGTACCTGAAGCCAAAGTCGGAGATGCCCGGGCGGCCGTAGAGGGAGTACTTGATGACGTGCGTGCAGGGCTCGACCTCCCACGCCTGCACCGTCAGGTTGTACGGCGAGTCTCCGCACCCTGATCGATGGCCAGCGACCAGAAGAAATCAAACACACACACGAGAGAGAGAGAGAGATGGGGTTATTTTTTTTCTGGCCTGGCCTGCGTTGATGAGGAAGAAGAGGAGAGGAGAGGAGTAGGAGAGTAGGTAGGGCGGAGAGACGAGGCACAGGCACGGCACCTAGAACGGAACGGGCCGAGTAGGTGGTGATGTAGGCGGTCGGGTCCTGGGCCACGGCTGCGGCGGCGAGGGTGAGGGCGATGAAGAGCAGGAGACCGATCTTGGTCATTCTTGTGGGCGGTGAGGGGATGGTTGGTGAGTCGTGTCTCTCTCGGAGCTCTTTCGTCAAACGCAAAAGAAACGGAGAGAGAGAGGCAGTGAACGTCCTTGGGCGAAAGTGCCGCACCACACCTCAAGGATCAGCTTCGGGTGTGATTGGGCCGCACTTTGCCGCACCACCAGCAGAGAAATCGCACACGCCCATCTGGCAAAAGTCTTCTCTTCCTTGGCACCCCCGCTTTCGGGCCAGGCCGGTCCAGTTGTTGACGCCTTTGGGCCAAGTCCGGCCGCACAGGCAACGGCCTGGCCGGCCCGGCGGACAACACAATAAAATGAATGGTTCGATGTTAGTAGGGTCGCGGCGACGGTACCCTGTCCCGCGCGCGCGCTGTTGCAGCTCCCATCATGGAAGCGCCACGACCCCCGATCTCCTCGTCTCAGCCGCGGTAGGTCGAGGGAGTCGCAGAAGACGACCGTTCGGCCGGTGCGACGCGTCGATCGGTCTCGGTTCCTGTGCGGCGATGGAATGCAGAGAATGCCAAAAGAAAAGAGAAGAAGAAGAAAAGAAAAGAGGAGAAAATGGAAGAAGCTTGGCGCGTTCGTTGGGCGAAATAAGAACACGAACGGCACCGCTTGGGGCAGGTCGCACGTCGGTCAAGTCGTGCCGTCGATCGAGATCTTCATTCGAGCGCGATGCCGTAGATGAGGCAGAAGAGCAGGTTGACGAACTCCTCAAAGGAGATGGTACCGGAGGCGTCCCGGTCCAGCGCGTTCATCACTCGCCGGACCTGAGGCCGGAGGGTGAGTGACCCGAGGCTCTCGACCCAATGCGCAATGAAAGTGGGGGAGCACCTCTTCATCAGTCTTGGCGTCCACGTCAAGCGTGGGCAGCAGTTCCTTGACCTCTTCAAAGCTCAGCTCTCCCGAATCGTCTGGTGGTGGGTCGTGGCCACAAGTGCAATCGAGCTTAGGTCAGGGTGGCGAACGACTTGCGAGGGTGGTGGGGGTTGCCACCAAGTTCACACCTTCATCAGCAGCCGTG
The DNA here is from genome assembly GCA_000826385.1 of Acanthamoeba rhysodes. Lineage (NCBI taxonomy): Eukaryota > Discosea > Longamoebia > Acanthamoebidae > Acanthamoeba > Acanthamoeba rhysodes. The sequence goes on along the minus strand of CDFC01060576.1, from coordinate 89,694 downwards.
AACATCATTTGAGCTCGCTTGATGAAGTAGTCCAGTTGGAAGAACTCCTCGTACTCGATCGTCCCCGATTCATCGTCGTCCACCTTTTAGTTGTGTTGCGTGAGCCCAACGCATCGCGAAACACGTTTTGCTTCACGACCCGCGCATGGTGCGTACCATGTGAAGGAACAGCTTCACTTGGTCAGGTGTGAACTTGAAGCCCAACTCTCTGAGCGCTTCTTCCAGCTCCTGTGTGGGTGCGTTTCGCAATTAGTCGTACCATGTGTGATTGCTTGCGCTCGCGCGGACGGACACATAAGCGTCGATGGTCTGGGCCACCATCAGTGAGAGAAAGAGAGAGAGAGAGAGGGTGTTGGCTGACCTGGTGGTCGATGGAGCCGTTGGCATCCTTGTCGATGGCGTTGAAGGTCAGTCGGAGCTCCTGCATGTGGGACACCAGCGCCAAGAAGTCGTCGAAATCGAGGCTCACCTTGCCCTTCTTGCTCACTGACTTGACCAACACTGCAGCGCTCGGCAACACAGCAACGACACACGACACGCGCACGCAGCGATGGTCCGCACCGTGAGTTGTTGGCCTGCAACACGCACGCGCTAGCACATCATAAAATTGGACTCGTGGCACGTGACACGCACTTGAAAGCTGGGCATCGGTGAAGCATCGGTCGCTCTCGTCATCGTTGAGGATCACCTTCAGCTCGGTCAACTGTGCCAGGTCGGCAGGTGTAAGGCCAAAATGTAATGTCTCAACCCCCCCCCAATAGAACGAAAGCGAAAACGAAAGCCAAGAAAAGGCGTTGGCGCTCCATACGTCGAGTTTGCCATTGCCGTCTTCATCGAGTGCCTCGAACAGCTCCTTCAGCTTCGCCTTTGCGGACTCGTCCAGCTCCATACTTCGCGCAAAACTAAATTATTATAATTTTAAAATGCTTTCCATTTCGATGAAATGAAAATGCACAAGATAATTAAACATTAATGGTTTCTTTTAACAAATGGCGTTCATTTGTTGCTTGCTGCCTGCTCTGACGACTATGCTACACTCCGCGACTGTGTCACTTCTTCTTCGCTCAGGGCTTCTCTTCTTCAGCGTTCTCATCCTTGGTCTCCAGCTGCGGCTTCTCTACTTCCGCCTCTTCCTTGCTCTCACTGGCCTTCTTCTGCTCCTCCGCCTTCTGCTCTTCCTTGTTGGTCGAAGTGGTGGCGGATGACGAAGCGTCCTTCTCCTCCTTCTCCTTTCCCTTCTCGGTGGCCGCCTTTGGGACCCGCGGGACCTGCGTGCGCCTCTTGTCCTGCCGCTTGTCCTTGCCTGCATCGGGGATTCACCGCCAACACCAATCAGAATCGGTACCAGCACAGTTGTGAACTTAAGTTGGAGGGAGTGGCCACGTACTGAGGGAGAAGGCGTAGCCGGCAAACTGGAGGATGAGGTCCCTGACCTTGTCCCTGTGTCGCTTGTCGATCACGCACATGTAACCGGCATCGGGGATTACCTGTGTGTGTGTGTGTGTGTGTGTGTGTGTGTGTGTGTGTGTGTGTGTCATACAACACGGACGAGAAGGTAAGCAAGAAGAGAAACCGAGATGTAAGGCAACAGCAAGTGGGGGCGTGGAAGACGCACCTCGAGGCGGGCGTTGGTGGTGGCGTTCAACCATTTTCGCTCCTGAATGAACGAGCGGTTGGAGTGAGCACTCACCCGAGGGAAAGAGAAAGCAGTCGCGGGACAGATCACGTACCGCATCTCTCCTGTCGTGCTGGCCGGTGAAGAACAGCACGGGTGCTTTGACCTGCATCAGCACCTTCTTGTAGTTCTCGGAGGTCAACATGTTCTGCGTGTTGTGTTCAAGTGTAAGTGCACCGTGGAATCGTAGAAGAGGGAGAAGAGCACGTACGACAATCGACGGCCAGGCCTCGTAGTAGCTGCCCGCGCGCAAGCAGTACTCGTTCAGCACTACAACGCGAAAGCCGAACACAGAGGTCAGCTCCGAGGTAACGCGCCATGAAAACCAAGCATTGCGCGAACGTACCGTCTTCCTCTACCTTGGCTGCGATCAAGGGAGTGTCGTGCCAGGTCTTCTCCAGGGAAGTCTTTGATCTGCAAGCGATGTTAACCATCAATCAAGAGAGAAAAAGAAGCAAATGTGACATGTCGTACTTGTTGGAGAGAAGTTTGTAGTAGGTGCCCATCCACTCGAGCATGGAACGATCCTTCCTCATATCCGTGCCAGCGCCGCCAATGATCAAGCCGCTGCGCCGTCCAGAACCAACACGTCAACAACGATGAACCACAGCGCAAAGTATAATTTGATTGAATCTTGGTTGCAGCTGAGTGTACCGGCAGAGTTCGGGGTACTTGGCGCCAAAGGCCATTGCGATGTAGCCGCCCATGGAGTAGCCGAACACCAGCGCCTTCTTGGAGGGAACGTAGTAATGGATCATGTCCGCCACCGCCTCAATAGCTGCAGCGAGCAACCGACGGCCCAATGATTGGAATTGCCAAGTCAGCTAGGCGCATACGTTGCGCAGGTGAAGAGGTTCTATTTGGCCACGTACCGCTGTTCATGTAGAGCTTTTCCTCGTAGCGCGCACCGTGCTCGGGCATATCAGGCGCGATCACGTGATAGCCTTTCTGTTGGTCGTGCAGCAGTAGCAGGCAATTGCCCGGTTTAGCGTGACACACGACACACGAACGTAGGTAGCACAGAGCCAAGATCAGGAAACGAACCTCCGCCAGGGCAGGGCCGAGCAAGAACCAGTTCTTGCGCGTACCGCAGGCGCCATGGACCAAAACGATCGCCTGAGAAGAACAAAAAGAACGGGTGCTCATTCAGTTGGGTCGATGAGCGTGGGCACGCTTTGGCGGAATGAATGCAAGGCCGGCCGGCCGGCGTACCGGATCGTCCTTGCGGCCCCACTCGTCGTAGTTGCGCTCGAAGTTGAGCGAGGAGAGGCGCTTGAAGCACGACTGGCAGGTGCGCTGGATGGTGGTGTACTCGAGCTCCTTCGGAGGCAACAGCCAGTGGTCACAGCACCTAATGGAACGCCATTTGACCCCCCAGACCGATCAAGCCACGTCACACGTGACATTTCCGGATTTAGAGGGGTCAGACCTGAACTGACACGATGAGGCGACCTTGGCGAGGGGTTCGTACTTGATGCAGAAGATGTTGCCGCACCCACGGCAGTGGTGCTTGCGGTGGAAGAGCGAGAACGCGGTCTCGCACTTGTGGCACTTGGTCGCCTGGTCGTCGGGCACCCACGTGGGCTTCTCCAGCTTCTCTGTTGTGTTGGTGCGAGAAAGGAGATGATTAAATTATTTTATTAAAATAATTATGGGTTCTTGTTATTTTTATTTGATCTTTGTTTTATTCTTATTATTATTTTTAGCACGATCTACAATAAATGCTTCTGTTGTCGTACCTTCTTTGTGCGATCTCTTGCTCCTGGTGCTCTTCCTGGTCGATGTGGTGGCTGCAGGTGAGGCGTGCGCATCATCTTCATCTGTGCTGAACGGCTTCTTGCCGCTCGCGTTCACCTCCTTCATTTCTTGTCCTGTTTCCACACGATCGCGCGCGATGATGTTCATTGAGGCCCAATTTCGGAGATTATTATGAATGCCCAAAAGCTATCGAACAACTGAGAGACGCACCGAATTCTGAGAGGGGATCGTTGATTACTGATGTCTGCGCCATCTTCAAATGAAGTCGTTGCCTGGGATTGATAAATCGATTATTGAGATCTTGATCTTGAGCGCGCGCAGAGTGGGGTTGGTTTACTCCACCTCAACTGCTTCTTCTTCCCTCAGCAGCTCTGGAGGTTTGCGTGCTTCTTGGCCACCGTCAGTGCTTGGCAGGTGCGGTGACGCGCTCCAGCAGTTGCCAGTCTCGCGTAGCCCCGATTGGGGTCGCTGCCGGTCTCCTGCCGCCCAGGCTACCAGGCGACAATAATCCGACTCCATTCTCTGACTCCATTCTGTGGGGCCAGGCCAGTCCCTCGTCGTGATGGTGCTGAGGGCAAGGCGAAGAAGATGAACGAGGCCCCATGTCCTGGTGGCGATGGGCCCAGACCCGATCGGGTCGTGTGGGCACGGGCCAGCCAAAAAACAAAAAACAAATCATGGAAAAAATTCGAAGAAATAAAAACTGAGGCAAAGTGAAATCTGTGCCGACTGCATCACAACACAAGATAGAAGATTTGCCCCCTCTCTCGGTGCAGCAAGGCCAAAAGTGTGCTGTAGTCGAGCTCGAAAGATGTGTGGCAGGGCGTGCTGCTCGCTGGCGCCGGATGTCATCCAAAAAACGATGGGCGTGTCGGGCGGTTGTTGGCGCGACAAGGACAAGTACAACCCAGGGTACAATCTGGCCCCCGGCACTCATCTGCCTGTCGTCTACTGCACCGCTGGCAGCGATACAGATTGCAAGAGAGAAATGGCCAGTATGAAATGGTAGGTTGCCCCTCGCCCTCAATCAAATTTTGAAAATCGAATGCAGATTTGACCTCACCCGTAAGGTGTTGTGAATGTGAAAAGGGGCTTGGTTCCGTTCTGGTCCAAGGTGGGCGACAACCGTCTCTACAAGATGAGCAACGCACGTGCAGAGACGCTGAAGGTCAAGCGAAGCTACAAGGACCTCATCCCCAGCAAGCGGTGCGTCGTGGTGATCGAGGGCTACTTTGAGTGGGAGTGCTCGACCCCCTCGCCCGGCGTGCAGGCCAAGCAGCCTTTCTTCTTCCAACGCCCCGACCGCAAGCTGTTGTCCTTGGCCGGCCTCTACGACTGCTGGAAGGACTCACAAGGTGCCATCGCCTTTCTTGTCGTTCGTTGTGTGGGTGCATCGCGCATGGTCAGCTTACGCCATTGATGTCGTTTCTGCTTCAGGTAACGAACTATTGACCTTCACGATGATCACAACTGCCGCTGCTCCCAACCTCGCTTGGTGTCATGAGCGCATGCCAGGTATGAATCACCGCCCTGTCATACACCACTTGCTAAGCTCTGCTGACTTGGCTCTTGCAGTAATCCTTGACGAAGCCGGGATCGAGATTTGGCTGCGCACGGGTAAGTACTCGAGCGAAGAGGCCCTGGCGCAGCTGAAGCCGGACCCAGGGCTGGAGTGGTACCCCGTACCAAGTCTCGGTACGCGCCAAGTCACACCACTTGACCCGTGGTTCGACGTCAAGTCCTTGTGGGCTTCAGCTCGCTTACATATCACGTCGTGTCGTGTGTTGTGTGTGCAGTCGGCAATGTGAATAACAACTCGCCAGAGTGTATACAGCGGCTCGAGCTGCGAGCCAAGCGCAGCTCGCCCTCTTCCTCGCCACAGCGTCCACAGCAGCCGCGGTCCCCAGTCGTCAAGCAGCCACGCATCGAGAGCTTCATTCAAAGCGTCAAGCGCGAGAGCGGCGGTCGTGGAGACGAGAGCGGTGGTGCCAAGCCCGAGCGCTCTCCCTCTTCCTCCTCTTCGTTCTCCACTCCGTCCCTGCCGCCGCCCACCTCGCCCTACCGAGCGAAGCTGGAGCCGCATGACCGGCGCATCTACCCCTCGCAGCGCACTTCCTCTTCTTCACCTTCATCTCCTTCTCCTTCTCGAGGCTCAGCGGCCTCTTCCTCTTCGCTCTCTTTGTCACCTCTCCTCACTCCTGCCGCGCCCTTGGCGACAGCCCGCGGGAAGAGGAAGCGCGACGAAGAGGGTGAGGTCAAGGCCGACGAGTCCGATCGAAGCAGCAAGGTGTGCGCGAACGGTGAGCAGTCACGCCAGGTCAAGCGCGAATACGACGACGACGACGAGGAGGAGAAAGGACAAGGCCAAGAGCAAGAGCTGTATATAGAGCAGTCGACTCAGAGCGTCGGCAACGGAGGGAAGAGGAACGGCGTCGTGGTGGATGACCGTCACACCAGCAAGAACGACCTCGTGGAGGCCGGAACCGAGCCTTGGGATGAAGACTCGTTCCCCTACTACCTCGTGGACGATCCGACGCTCGAGCACCAGTCGTCCGCGTCCTCCTCCTCTTCGCCTTCGTCTTCTTCGTCTTCTTGCCCAACCGCCGTGGACGAGGCCGGTGAGGTGGACGGCGACCACCACGAAGATCTGGGCCTTGCTTGCCATTGATCAAGTGCGCGCCTTCCTGGACCCGTCGCCGATCTTTCTCAGCGACATGGGACCTGCGCGTACAGCCCCCGGCTCAAGCAGGAATGACCTTCCGCCTGCGCGACATGCAGCGAGCGGTTGCGTGCGCAGACTACAGAAACCTGTGCCGCCTTCGTTCTTTTTCCTGTTTCGCTTCGTTCTTTCCGCATCACAAAGGAAGACGAATTCAAATAGCGAGCGACTTCGTCACCCGCAATCTCCATGCTCCCCTGTTTGGTTGTGGTTTCCTCTGGCGGGAGTCATTTACCGTAATATTGTCTATCTCATACACAGTGCAACCTCTGTGATTGGACACTCACGGTTCTCCTATAAATCCGTGTTTGGACCCACCGTTCCCCTCGAAGCGGGGCCTCACTTTGTTAGACGCGCCAATCCAGGGAATCTCCAGAGCCTTGGGGCCAACATGGTGCACGCCTAGAGGGAGCAGGAGAGCCCGCAAGCAGCGATACAAAAGGCAAGTTCCACCACACCTTCCTCTTCATTGCGCCGCCCAAGCCCGCATTGCCACAGATCTCATGTTGGCCGTCACTAAGACGATGCCCTACCACCACCTGATCGCCCTCAGCGCAGCGCTGTTGCTTGCTCTGATTGCGCCATGTGCCAGTTCGCCGGGTACCCTGCCACGCTATCCATCACCTTGTGGTTGGGTGTCGTCTCATCATGTGATCGCACGTCAATCAGGCTGCTCTGGAAACGCCGTTCTTCTGGATGGCAGCACCTGGCTCGACGCTGGACCACCCTCGTCCTGGAACGTCCCTCAGACCTACACTCTCGAGGTACACCCACCTAGACCCCACGAATTTGGGTGCAGACACTTTCCAACTGTGTCGACGACACAGGGGTGGATCAATCCAGCGCAGGCCTCGGGCTGGGTGGGCGTCTTTGGCAACGTGTGGGACAGCGGCGCCACCGAGTCTGGCATCGGCTTTCAAGTTCGTTCGCATCGCACCACATAGATTTGCTTTTTCATTTCATCTCCACTACAAAATTGATTTGATTTTTTGCACACATCCCCCACACGCGACTGATGGGCGGGATGCACGCAGCTGCTGTCTGGCGGGCTTGTGGTGTTCCTCCATCGCGCACCGTTCGACTACAGCTTCACCGGCTCGGCGCCCCTCAACCGGTGGACCCATGTGGCGGGCACCTACGACGCCGCCTCTGGGCAGGCCGCCCTCTACATCAACGGCCAGCCGGTGCGCTCCCCCCCCCCTCGGACACTCAAACA
>CDFC01060576.1:53733-82276 GCA_000826385.1 Acanthamoeba rhysodes | reverse complement strand
CAGGCCGCCCTCTACATCAACGGCCAGCCGGTGCGCTCCCCCCCCCCCTCGGACACTCAAACAACTGCCTTCGAACGCGCGTGAGTACTGATTGGGGATGGAGCAGGTCGCCACGCGAGGCGGTGCCGCCCAGCAGGTGGACTACCACCAGCAGAGGAACTTCATGATCGGCCGCTTTGTAGGTATACGCATGGGGCCGGCTTGTCACGGCACACCGCGGCCACGCTTGCACGCTGCGCACCAACATCTCGCCCTCTGCTATGATGAATCAATCAATCTTCTTCGTACGTGCGCTCTGCAGACGACGACGAAGACTCGAAGTTCGTGGGGCAGATCGCCGAGGTGCGCTTGTGGAGCGTTGCGCGGTCGGCCTCGCAGATCTCCCAGACGTGGAGGGTGCCCATCAGGCAAGCCACCGCCGACCTGGTGGTCTCCTGGCGCATGGCCCAGGTTCGTCGTGTCTCCGCTCCCCCTTCTCTAGCCCACCGCCCTCTCCCATTGCATTCATTCCAATTCCTCATCGTGCACGCAGAGCGGCTATTGGGTGGACGATGAGAGCGGGAACGGGCATGCGGCCGGATTCGGCGGATCGCCGCAGTTCCGCACCTACGGCTGCTCCTCCGCCGGTAGGTTCCCCTCCTGCTCTGAACGTTCAGCACACACCTGACACCAAGTGCGTGCGCACATGCGCGGCTGTCTAGACTGCTCGGCCTATTCGTCGTGCGTTCCGACCCAGTCAGACCCCGGTGGCAGGCTCCTGCCCGACATCACTCTTGACGCTGATCGGCTCCAGCGATCCATGGAGATCATCACTCGCACCTTCGATTCCACTTCCTGGTACGGGCGCTGGAGCCGATCATCGTCATTCTTCATTCTTCATTCTTCACCAGTTACTCACTGAGGGGGCCGTAGTGCGGTGAACGAGGGTTGTGTCGAGGGAACCGGTCCGCGCACCCTGCTCCGGTTCGATACGGGTATGCTTGCGTTGCGTGTGCGGTTGTCGGCGTTCGTAACAACGTTGCTCTAATCTTATGTTCGTCATGCAGCTACGCCCAATCGCGGCACGGCCGACCTGGTGCTGGGCGATCCCAGCGGCGACCCCAGGTTCCACTACGACAGCTGCCACCGGTACGTTGACCATCGACTGTGGTGCCATATTGAATCGATGATTGGCTCACCACTCTTTATTCTTCCTTTTCCCCATCACGTAGGCATTATCACTACGAGGGCTATGCTCGGTACTTGGTCTACGACGACAGCGGAACACAGGCAGATCCCACTCTCACCACCGCCACCCATTCTTGGAAAGAGACGCCCGCTGAGCACATGTGTTTGTATTCTCTCCGTAATGCAGGTGGGCAGGGGCAGGAAGATGGCCTACTGCCTGTTGGACTCTGAGCAAGACTCAGGGTATACAGGCCCCGGCCCTGTGCGCGACTCTGCGCAGTACACATGCAGCAACCAGGGCATCAGCGTCGGATGGCTGGTGCGTAGCTGGCGTGGGTGGGGGGCTCTGTAGAACGTGCAAGTAAGTGACTCTCGTTCATGCAAAACAGGACGTGTACCACAAGGACCTCGATTGCCAGTGGATCGATATCACCAACCTATCCCCTGGTGCGTGTTGCTCGCGCTCATCTAGTGCGTGGTAAGTGGGTCACAATGCTCACATCGCGTGCTCGCAGGCGACTATTACCTGAACATCGAGCTGAACGTGGACCAGCTCTTCGAAGAGCTGGACTACTCCAACAATGCCTTCAACGTCAGCTTCACCGTACGGTCGCCCCGCCTCACTTCAGCGCTCGCCTCAACATGCGCACAACTCAATGTCGTGCGTGCGCGCGGGTTCGAATCTGTGTAGGTCGAGCAGCCGTGCTACCCAAAGCCCCGCTACGCGACCGACACCTCGGGCTCCAACTACGCCTACGAGGACCCGACCACCAACGGCCACACGGCGGCTGACCCCTCCGATGACGGCTCCTTTTCGATCAACCTGCCTTGGAGCTTCCCCTACTTCTGCAAGTCGTACAAGTCCGTACACACACACACACACACACACACACACACACCACACACACACACACACACACACACACACACGACAACGATGCCTCTCTCTTGGCTGACGTTGTGCGAATGCGGTGGGGGCTGGTAAGTGAGGTGTGGGTTAACTCCAACGGCTTCCTATCGTGGCAAGAGGCCTCGGGCGCCCCCACCGCGCACGAAGAGAACACGCCCAATCTCCCCTATCCCAACGTACCCGCATCACTCCCCTCAGCGCAGGAATCCAGTGAACGTAGAGCTCTTTACTCACTACCTGTTTTGAATTCTTTTTTTTTGTGATGGTGATGGATCGGCAGAGCATCTGCGTGCTGTGGGACGACCACGACCCAACGCAATGCGGGCGCATCTACTACGCGATCAAGGGCACCGCGGGCTCGCGCAGGCTGATCGTGACGTGGCATCAGGTGTGCCACTACGGCAGCAGCTCCGACGACGTGGTCACCTTCCAAGTGCAGCTGCACGAGAACGGCGGCCAGATCGCCATGTTCTACCCGTAAGCCACCCGGACCATTTCGGCCTTGCTCTCAACTCTGTCAAATGACTCGACACGACGCGACACGACACGACTCGACACTCACGACACATTCAGGGATACTGGCACCTTGTCGGAGACCGACAGCGGCGGCAGTGCCACTGTGGGTCTGGGCGCCGTGCTGCCGTCGGACAGCATTCGCTACTCCTACCACGCCAGCCCGCCCATCCCGAGCGGCACGAGCGTCCTGTTCACCGTGCAGACCGAGCAGATCAACGCAGCCCCTCAGGCCACCATCAACGGTCCCTATCAGGTGTGCTCTCCTCCGCACGCCGCACAACTACACCAGATGCAGCTCACAAATGGTGTGTGCGTTGTGTGTCGTGTCGCATGTCGTGTGTGTGTCGTGCAGGGATACGCGAACGTACCGGTCAAGTTCGACAGTTCGGGCTCGTACGATCCGGACGGGTGGATGGTGGAGTACCTGTGGATCTTTGGCGACAACACCGTGGGCCAGACCCAGGCCTTCCCGGAGCACACGTACGCTCGGGCGGGCGAGTACGACGTCAGCCTCGTCGTCCACGACAACTACCAGGTAGAACCACCATTCCCTATCGCACACACGACACACGCACGGAGTGCAAGACTGTTGACAGTCCTCGAAGATGACCATGGCCAAGGTGGTGATCGACGATCAATCATCCCTAGGAACGCCGCGCTCCAAGACTGCTTGATCCCTCCACCTCGCCCCTCCCCCAAACCTGTTTGTTGTCTCCCATTTCAATTATTACTTTTTCTATTCTTTTCTTCTAGGAAAGAAAAAGAAAAAGAAAAAGAAAAGGGTATTAAGCATCGATCGATGGAGCAAGGAGAGGAGAGTACGGCTGCCGCTTCTTCGACGTTGGAGTTGAAGGCCAAGGCTGCTCCAACGTCGGTGCCAACCACGACTACATCTTCATCTTCATCCTCTACATTCGCCGGGCTACGATGGAAGCCAGCGGCCCAACAGAAACCACTCTTCTCGGCTGCCAAGAAGAAGGTGGTGGTCGCTTCTACGGGCCGCCCAGTCTTCGAACAGACTGCCGCTGCCACCTCCTCACCTTCATCATCATCAGCGAAAGATGAAGACGTCGATGCTGACGTGGCAGCCGCAGCACGCCTGGCCGAGAGCATCCGACTCGAGGCCGAGGGCCGACGGCTGGGCGAGGAGGAGGGCAGGTGGGACGCGGCCTTCGACGCCTGGGCCGAGGCCGCCGCGCTCACGCCCGACCGGGCCGGGCCGCACGAGGGGCGCGCCCGCGCGGCCCTCCTGCTCGCCCAGCCGCGCCCGCGCGTGGCCCTACGCGCCGCCGGCCAGGCCGCCTATCTCGACCCCGCGTCCGCCCAGGTGCCGCCCTGAGCCTCCCATGCCAGCCATCTGTGGCCGCTCGCCCGGCCGCTCACCGCGTGATGTCGTGTGCGGTGCGGTGCGGTGCGGTACAGGCCTTTTTGACGCTGGGACGAGCGCAGCTGGCGTGCGATGAGCCGGTGTTGGCGCTCAGGAGGTGCGTGAAGCGACCGCGCTGGGAAGTGTGATGTGGTGTGGGGCTGATGACGGTGCGTGGTGCGTGGTGCGTGGTGGGCCGGCGCAGTTTCAACACGGTCCTTCGGTTGGAGCCCACGCACGCAACGCTGCACGAGGACATGATTCGCGCAGAGAAGCTCGTTCACCAGATGCACATACGCGCCAAAGAACTGGAGGAACAACGGTACACGACACGACACGACACGACCAACGACACGACCAACGACACGACCAACGACACGACCAACGACACGACCAACGACACGACCAACGACACGACACCATTTGATCGTGGTTGGCGACAGGCTGGAACAAGAGGCGGAGCGCATCCAGAGCGAGCTCAAGCGCAAGCGGGACCGGCGCAAGGCCGCGGCCGAGCGCTGGTACGCCGACCACCGGGAACGCGACGAGGCCGGCAAGCGCGGCGCCGTCAGCGCTGTCGTCGGCGATGACGCGGCTGAGGAAGACGAAGAGGTGGAGAACGAAGAAGATGATGATGAAGAAGACGAGCTGGAGGAGGGCTACAGCCGGGAGGAGTGGGCGCAACTGCGGCGGGTGCTGGCCACGCAGGGCGGCGATCTGCTGCACGACTTCCAGCGCGAGCTGGCGCGCAAGCGGCAGCAGGACCGCGAGGAGCGACTACGCGAGCGAGAGGAGGAAGTCGAAGAAGAAGACGACGACGATGATGATGATGACAAGAAGAAGTGAACCGACACGCGAGAGGGTGGTGGGTTGTACATAGAAGGAAAAGAGGAAGGGAAATGAAAAGGGTGTTGTTGTTCCAGGAGGTGTGATGAGAGCCCATAGAGGGTTGTTCTTTTCTGGTTATATTGCGCCTTCTCGGTTGGGCGGAAGTTTTCATTGCGTTGCTCCGCCCACCAACGAAAGACAACGCACCACACAGTGCCCAGTCACTTCGCCACTTGAGTCTCACTCTCTCTCCTCTCGTAGCACCCAAACAACCCCAACAAGCGTCCTTCCATCGATTAGCAAAGAGAGGTTCGCATTGATCCATGTCTACACTGCAGCACACAAACACACACAGCATTAGAGACTATTTTATTACATGATATCCATCGATATATAGAATATATTTAGAATGTTTATGTTGTTAATCGTGGCTCACCACTTCATGGGGGTGGTTGGCGCATCTTCTTCAGAAGATGTCTGGGCCTGACAAAGATCTGACGGACAAGCTGGTCAACCGCCGCGGGCTGGTGGGCGGCAATGAGGCCGACGACGACGACACGACGCAGGAGCTCGACGCCATCGGCGCCAAGGAGGACAAGACCACCCTCAGCCAGAAGCGGCTCAAGGAGGACGACGAGAAGGCCAACAAGCTCGGCAACACCGTCTTCGAGCACGCCAAGAAGAAGTTCGGCAGCGCCGACACCGGCGACGACAACAGCCTCAGGGACGACAGCGAGTGGAACGACTGAGCGCAGTGGCGAGCGACGTCGTTGTCGTCGTTGGCGATGATGAAGAAGAAGCGAAAGTCGAACATGTAGTAAACTTGTAAAGAAAAAAACTGAAAGAGATGTGAGCATCGTCTACGCACGTACGCTGTCGAGGGCGAGGGTCACGTCACGCAAGGCGGAGGCAAGGAGGGGGTGATGTTGATGGTGATGGTGATGACGGTGCTGGTGGAAGGCGGCGACAAGTCGGCGGGCGTCGGCGAAGAAGGCGTCGAGCATGACGCGCACGGGTCCCTCGGCCTCCTGCTCGAGCTTCCGCCGGGTCCGCACGAGCTTGCGGGTCTGGCGGCGCGCCGTGTGCGGCGGGAGCGGCGGGAGCACCGACTGGGTCACGGCCGCGCCCGACGCCGTGCCGATGCACATCTTCTCCACGGCGCTCCTCACCACATCGACCAGCTGCTGACGACGTGTCGTCTCCTCGGCGTTGCCGCCATCACCGTCATCATCATCGGCTTCGCTCTCGCTCGGTGGGGCGGCGGCGGGCGGGCTTTCGAGGGCGATGGCCTGGAGCACGGCGGTGGTGAGGCGGTCGACGACGCTCGTACCCGCGGACGATGCCACGCCCATCAGGCGCTCGAGCACGACAGCCGAGTCGTTAAGAGCTGCGCGATGGGGTCAGTGACTGTCGGTGCCTGAGAGGCGACGAACAAGAGAGAGTGCGCACCTCGGTTGAAGGTCTCGTCAAGGAGACGCTCGGCGGCGGGCGCGCAGTTTCGGCGGACGAACATGAGGCTGTCGTGGGGCAGACACCTGACCTTGAGCACACCGAACTGGTCGATTACGCGCAGCGCCAGCAGGAGTTCCTCGAGCGCTCTGGCGGCATCCTCCTGCTCGCACTCTTTGTCGTCGTCGTCGTCGTCGTCGCCACTGCCACCACGCACAATCCTCGCAAAGTGCGGACCGAGCAGCGCGCCGCCGAGCACCGAAGCGACGACGCCCACGATCCGCTGCTTGAGCGCCCGCGTATCGTAGCCTCGAATCGAACGCGTTACGAATCCGTGAATCCCTGCATGGGTGTGCGCGTGTCACTAGTCAGCTCTCCTGAGGGCTGTAGGTGGAGCCGACACGTACCGGCGATGATATCGTGAATGATGAGCGAGCCCCACACGCCGCCAAAGTACCGCAGGTCGACCAACAGCTCGCCGGGGAAATCGGGTCTGGCGCCGTCGGTGATCCACGAGCAAATGAGGGGTTTCAGCAGCTCCAGCCGATCGAGCCGCCGGGCGTTCAGGCGCGCCATGCAGGCAAGGTAGCCCACGGCCGCAGCCTGCAGCGCCCGCCCATCGGTCGTCATCGTCGTCGCTGCCCCCACCTCGCAGAGCGGAGCGACCACACGCCAGTAATCTGTAGGCGCCAGACGACGAAGGTCAGCCTACAGGTGTGCACTGATGTGCGGTGGTGTGCGACGGGGTGGTGGTACCGTCGTTGGGCAGCAGTGACGATAGCGCGTGGCAGTAGGGCTCGCGCTGCATGACGGGCAGCTGGAGCAGGTTGCCGAGCACGTGGATTTGGTTGTGGTTCGGAAAGCTCGCCAGGCGCGCGTGAGCATCGCCAATTGCGGCTGGGTCGGGGTAGCCGCGGGCAGAAGGGACCGCCGTCACAGGCGCGGAGAGGAAGGCGACGACCGCACGCACCAGCTTGTCGATGTCGACAAACACGGCGCCGAGGATGTCCACCAGCTCCGCCCACGCGGCGTCCATCGCCGTCGGCGGGCTCAGGCTGTCTTCGCCCATGTCCAAGTGCGTACCGTCCACGCATTGCCGGTGTAGCTCCGCCCATCGCTAATCGAAGAAGAAAGGAGGGTCAGGACTGGCTAAAGGGATTTTCTTGAAGGACTGAGGTACTTGAGGCGAGATGTCAATGTCGGCGCGGCACAGGACCGAGTCGTGGATCTGCCTGAGCTGGGCGGCCGGGTAGTCGTCGCATTTGGTCTGGCGGAGGCCAAAGAGGCCCAGCACCGCGTCGGTGATGTCTCGCATAAGATGCGCCAGTAGGTACGGCCTGTCCAAGAAGAGAGCGAAATGAGCAACTGCTCAAGTCGAACGTGGGAGGTGGGCTGACGAAGTACCGCCAACGCAGGGCTCGACCGTCGGGGGAGGAGAACACGAAGTCGGCATCGAGGAAGCCCTGCACCACGTCTGAGTCGTGGCCGAAGAAGACGCCGAGCGAGCGCGCGAGGTCCGCGTGGACGGGGCTCACCACGGGCGTCGGTTCCGCCGGGTCGGTGCGGATGGCGAGCGATCGGAGCGGAGCGAGCGGGAGATCGTCGCCTGTCGCAGGCCCTTGGTCGGCGGCGATGTTGATGGTGATGGAGGTGGTTTCGTCGACGCTACGACGAAGCGCTTCGGGGCCGGCGGCAGCGGTGGTTAGGGCGGCCGGCTCACCGAGGGAGAACAGAAGGCGGCTCTCGAGCAGCAGCCACGAGAAGAGGTCGTAGAGTCGATCGAACTCGGCGTCGTGCGACCGACGCCCGTGCCGGAAGGCCTGCAGCACGCACTCGTCGCGGCCCTTGTTGCTCTTCATGCAGTAGCGCTGCGTGAAGTCGTCCCAGCGCACGAAGAACGTTTCGACCCGTCCACGCATCGAGCAGCCGGCATCGTCAAGGGTATCCGCCATGTGGGCGTGGGCGAGCGTGCGAGGGGAAGGTCCATGGTCGTCGCAAAGGCGATGGTGTTGCGGGTCGAGTTGTTGTAGCACTGGTGGTTGCTGTTGATGTTCTGGGGCTGGGGCTGTCGAGTACAGTTCGAAGTAGCGGAGGCGGAGGCGCTCGATCATGTGGGGCTGGATCGACACGAGGTTGTGCTGCATACAAGGGATTGAGCCGAACAATCAGCACTGTGCAGCTGAGATGTCTCGGCTACAAAAGAAACATCAAATGCCAATGTTGTGGCGGGTGCGTGCGAACCTGGAGCTCGGTCGACCAGAGGAAGGAGCGGTCGAAGCCGAACGAGAGGGCCACCGACATGGTCAACTTGCTGCATGGGGCAAAGCAAGACCATGGAGTTAATCTCATTCAAATTGAATGGATAAAGGGCTGATGCGGGGAAAGGTTATACCGATGGACCTCGCAAATGAGATGAGCGGTGCATTTAGACATGCGTCGTTGGTGCAGCACCCGCACATCACTCCAAAAGCAATCATAAAAAACGGAATCGGTCTCAAAATGAAGAGGCAAGAGCGACGGGGGTGCAGCAGTGGAAGAGGGCAAACATTGGAGAGTGGGCAGAGAAGGAAGTGAAAGAAGAGAAGTAGAAGGAGGAAGAGGAGCGCAGTTCGGGACTGAGTTGCATTCTTCGAGGTCTTGGCAGACGCATCGACGAACCTGGCTCAGTCCGCAAGGAGCTTTGCTGGCTGAGTCGCGTTGTTGATGATCATGGCGAACGAAGAAGATGGAGCAGTGTTGCGCGTTGCCATTTCGTGTGTGATTCTAGTGCTTGGGCCTCAGCTTTCGTAGGGCCAGCAGCGAACCAAGAACACTGACGTCACGCCAGCAAGGATGGAACACCACAACAATAGACAGAACAACAGCAAGAGGCAATTACAACAACAACAATCAGAAGTAGCAAGAGACCATGCCTTTCTGTTCGAACTGTGGGGCGGCGGTGCCGCCTAGTGCTCGCTTCTGCTCGGGCTGCGGCCAAGCCACGCAGCCCGGTGCTGCTCCTTCGTCCGCCGCCTCCTACTCGCCATCTTCCTCGAGCAACGTGTCGTCCGTTACCGGCGTGGCCCAGCAGGGAGCTTCCGTGTCCAACGCGTACGCTACACTGTTCATACCTTTTCCTTCTTCTTCATCTTCATCTCCATCTTCGTGTAGAGCACCGCCCAAAACCCACCCCCTTGCAGGTACCTGATGGGAGGCCTGGGCAAGGGCGCCGACGTCAACACTGAGCTGTCCCGCATCCTGGGCGACACCAGTGCGTCCCCGTCCCTTCCATTGCTCTACTCTCCGCTAGTTTGCTCGAGCTCACCCCTCCCCCCGCACTCACGCTTCCAGGCACGCAGCGGCAGTGGTCGACCGAGGCACGAGGGCCGCAGCAGTCGCTCGGCACCTGCGTCGCCTGTCGCAGCCCCATCCAGTCCGAGAGCATTCAGGTGAACACCGGCCCTCGTGTGACCTCTCGCGTGCCGCTGACCCTCAACTTGATGCTGGCGGGTGGCGCGTTGACCCAAGGCGCTGGGCGGAGTGTGGCACACGGGCTGCTTCAAGTGTGGCGGCACGTGCGGCGAGCAGTTCGCCAAGACCGGCAACAACCGCGTCCTTGGTACCGTCCGCACCCAGTGGTGCCTAGCACGCGGTTTGCTGACCGTTGGTGTGGCGGTGCGTGTGGCGTTCATCGTCGAAAACCAAACATCATTCTTAGAGAAGGACGGGCGGCCTTACTGCGAGAACTGCTACGACGCCAAGTTCGGGGAGCAGTGCGCTGCCGGGTGCGGCAGAGGTCTCGGCCCACAGCGGGTCAAGGCCCTCGGCGGCCTGTGGCACCCAGACTGTTTCAGGTACCTCCACCATCGCTCGCCAGCAACCCCGCCGCGCCTAATCAATCCCTGACCCTGTTGTCGTTTGGACGCGTCATCGCACGAAAAAGGTGTACGGCGTGCAAGGCCAAGTTCGAGGGCTCGGGCGTGATCAACCGAGGCGGGAAGCCCTACTGCAAGACCTGCTCGGCCAAGTGACACCTGGGCGAGTGTTCTTCTCTCCTCGTCCCTCGCCCCGTAACACATAGCGAATCTTCTCTTCACCAGAGTGACGAGCGAGGAAGCACCGCAGCGCGTGTGGCCTTCACAAAAATAACAGATCGTGACATGTACTTGTACGCCGCCATTCTCTTTCTTCCTCTTCTCTGTTTCTCTTCTCTGCTGCTGCTCGACGGGCGGCGCCATCATGATCACTCGAGTACGCCCTTGGTGCTGGGCACGGCGTCGGCGGGGCCGTCCTTGGTCACAGCCTCGCGCAGGGCCAGCGCAGTGGCCTTAAACGCCGATTCGGCCTTGTGGTGGTCATTCGCGCCGTACAGGACCTGTCGTGTTGTTCCCGTCGACGGTCAGCGCTAACCACAATAGCACGCACGCGCACGCACACAAATGCACGCACGCACACGCACACGCGCGCGCGCGCGCGCGCGCACACACACACACACACACACACACACACACACACACACACACACACACACACACACACACACACACACACACACACACACAACCGCACGCAGTGCCGCACCTCAACGTGCAGCGTGAGGTTGGCGCTGGTGGCGAAGGAGTGAAGGACGTGAGGGATCATCTCGCACGAGAGCTCTCCGATCTTCTCCCGCTTGAGCTTGAGATCGATCACGGCGAACGGGCGCGACGAGATGTCCACCACGGCGCGCGCCAGGCTCTCGTCCAGCGGCGCGAACGCCGACCCATACCTGCGCCCAACACACACACACACACCATTTCAGCGCCAAGTGTCTCACCATCATCATCACCATCGCCATCGCGTACCGCTTGATGCCCTTACGCTCGCCAATGGCCTGGCGGAAGGCTTGGCCCAGCACGATCGCGCAGTCCTCGGCTGCGCCAAGCCGACAACACAATAATGTTGTTTATTTATTTATTTTATAAATATGAATAAATAAATAAATACGTTTTACATAAATAAATAGTAATATAATATAAAAAATTGTGGACTGGTGATGGGGGGGGTACAGGTGTGGTGGTCGTCTACGTGGAGATCGCCCGCGCATCGGAGATAGAGATCGAAGCGACCATGCTTGGCGAGGGCGGACAGCATGTGATCCAGGAAGCCGATGCCGGTCTTCACATCGGACACGCCCGTGCCGTCGAGCGACAGGCGCACCTCGATCTTGGTCTCCCCCGTCTCTCGCGCCACCTGTGCCTCCCTCTTTTCCATCTCGCTTGAATATAATTTACATTTTATATCCATTTCTTGATTTTTTTCTTTTTCCTCATTTATTTTTCCTTTATTTTCTCTCTTTTCGGGCGCTCTTCCTGAGAAAGAAGAAAGGTCGACTCCTTTTTTATTCGTTACCGAATGAGGGTGGAAGGAGGTATGAAGGCTGGGGGGAGAGGGTGAACAGAGAGCGAGCGAGATGGGGAGAAAGGGTATAAAGACCGCCCCGGACTCAAACAAACCGAATCCGGTGGTGCTTAGAGGTTGGCGGCGAGGGGGTACTCGGAGGGGAGGTCGACCACCTCCGGGCGGATGCCGGGCGGGTAGGGCACGGTCCAGCGGAGCTCCTCGATGGAGAGAAGAGCGCCCTCAAAGGTCTGGAGGGAGCGGGTGTAGGGAGGAACGAGCATGAAGCCCAGGCCCTCGCCGATGGCAGTCTGGCTCAGGTGACGCTCGAAGTGGGGCAGCTCGTCGCCCACGCAACCGCATCCCTCGATGTACTGCCTGTCGGGGCCGCGCTTGGCCTTGGCGGCGGTCTTGGCGAGCTTCCTCTTGACGCTTTCGCTGACGACAAGTTCGCGGTTGATGAAGTTGGCGTCCTCGTCGAAGACCGGGATGCTGTCGGCGCTGCTGAGCACGGTGACGAGGTCCGGGCCGTCCTCGTCGACGATGGGGAAACCGTAGAAGAGGAACTTGTGAATCGCGGGCATGACCTCGAACACTTCCGAGAAGGACTGCGACCCACCGAGCACGCTGCAGTCGCCCACAGGTCCCGACACGGAGCCTTCAGAGCCCCGCTCGATGATAATGTCAAGGGTGGTGGAGTTGCAGTCGTTGGCGAGTTCGCCGACAGCCTCAATGAACTCGAGCTGGGCCGGGAGGTTCGCGGGGACGATAGGGAGGGCTGTGCTGACGAAGCCTACCCAGCCAGACTGGAGGTCGAACTGGTACGGCAGGTTGGCGACGGGGGGGTTGGTGATGGTAACCTTGACCCGGCGGGCACCGTTGCGGCACTTGGTCCAGATGGGCTCGCACACCTCGGTCTCCTGCTGGTAGAGGATGGCGAATCGAAGGTAGGACATGATCGAGGCCTTCCTGCGGACGATCTCGCGCTCGCACCACGACACGTTCTTCTTGAGCTGCTCGATCTCCCAGTGGGTCTCGGTGACGAGGGCATCGCAGCGATCGAGCGAGCACTGGATGGTCTCGCGGCGCTGGCGGGTGGCCTTCGAGGCGGGCTGGGACATACCGAGGAACGTGGCCTCATCGAACTCGGGCATGCGCTTACGGATGCGGTTCTCCTTGACGACGTAGGGGTGCTTGATGATGCTCTCGTCGACCTCGCGCCTATCCACTTCGCGGGTCACGAAGGGCTCGTTGTCGTCGTTGCACTGGGTGAGGTTGAGCAGACAGCCGATGGCCAGGGAGCGGTTCTGGTCGCGGTACCACTCGTTGAGGCGATCCTCCTCGACCAGGGGGGCAAGGCGGGCGAGACACTCGTCGCGCTCCTGCTCCCACTCGCTCTCATCGCGCACGGACTGCTTGAGGTCGGCGAGACACTGGTCCAGCATCTCCTCGGTCGCTTCCTCGGTGGGCATCTTCTTCGACATCGACGCCATCGACGACGTCTTGTCCATCTGGGCTGCGGGGCCGAAACTCTTGCCCTTGCGGAAGCTGGGCTTACGGATGGCCATGGCGCTACACAGGAACGCCAAAAGCACGATGGCTACGAGGACTGTTGACCACTTCATCCTCTAACTCTCTGACGCTCCGGACCGTCACCTTCTTATCCTCCTCCTTCAAGACGAGTTCAACTCTCTTCGTGTCGGGAAGGTACCAGTGTGGCGAACAGAAACACGGACAACACCCCTCTCACTCGCTCGAGGAGACGCGCCGGACCTACCTAATACCAACCGCCAAATGAGCGATTTTCTTTTTATTTTGGACAAACTATTTCCCATTTTGGTTGAGATTTCTTGTTCGCGGAACAAGACCAAAGAGAAAAACCGAAGCAATTACAAGGGAAAATCAGAGTTAATACCGAAGATATCTACAGTTTGGAACGGACCACTTGAACACACAGAAAAGAGCATCGCCTCTACACACGGTCGCTGGCCAGTTGCGACTCCTTGTTCAGCGTCTTCTGCACCCGGTTCATCCTCTTCTTGTGGTGGGTCTTCTGCCGATACCCGTAGATCACACCGCCCAGGGCCGCTACCACGACAAGGGCGACCCCCACCACGACAACTACTGTCACCGCGACGATGAGGGCCGTGTTGTCGTGGCCGCCGGCGTCGCTTCCCGTCTGGTCACCGACCAGGACGCCCAGGCTGAGGCTCGGGTCGTAGTAGAGCGAGCGATTGAAAGGCGGGAAATCGAGCACCAGCTCGTACTGGTGCGCGCCGGAGGCCAGAGGCACGGCCTCGACGTAGTGCCTGATGGCCTGGAGCTCGCCATCGACCAGAGCCACGTCGAACACCAGCACCTCGGCAAAGGCCGGCGATGACGACGACAATGTCGCCTTGAGCGGCAGGACGTAGGTGGTCATGTTGTGGCGCGGTGCGTTGTAGAAGGTGGTGACGTTGTCACCATCGGCCGCCACGTATGATGCGTTGTCGGCCAGGGCGTAGCGGAGGGTCACGCCCGCGCTCGGGGCCGATGTGGTGAGTTGGATTGACCACTTGATGGCGCTCTCGCTGATGTTGAACGCCAGACCCGAGAAGTCCGCCTGGGCCGCCACCGCGTGGAAGCCGTAGGTGTGCTGCACGCTCGTGTTCGCGTCCAGGGCGGCAGAATACGCATAGTTCTGGCTCCCGTCGCCCGTCGTGTTACTGGTCACGCTCCAATTCAATCCTGGTGACCAACCACATCAACACACGTCAGCATGTGTAGTTGGGGCAGGGTCGACCAGTACCTGTCACGTTGAGTGGCGAGTTGCCGACCTTGAGCTGGCTCAGGCTCGATCGTACCCATGCCTGGCCTTTGGCCTTGCCTGTCGTGCGATAGGCAACGGTGTCAGTGTCCAGTGCGTTTGTCGTTGTGCCGTGTAAGCTCAATTTGGCGTGAACCCTTGGTGCTCCCAGTGGCCTCGAACGAAGGAGTACGCGGGCCGAACTTGGCCTTGACGTTCAGGTGGGCCAGGGCCTTAGGGTTGGTGACCTTGATGCTCTGCTTGTCGATGTTCTTCTGGGGCTTGACCGACCCGACGCCATAGACCGCCACCAGCGACAGCATCACCACCATGGTCCATGCTAATCGTCCGCCACAGACCCGAGGTGAAGGCATCGTAAGAACGTATAACCCTCGGCCGGAGGAGGTAGTGGTGGTGGTGCTCCTTGTTGAAGTCTCGTGCTTGACTCTCGAGTGATCGGACTGTGTGCGAGTAGAAGTGCGCAGTGCTGGTGTGTGGCATCCCTTTGTTTCGAGTTGCAAGAGGGTGACCGCTGTCGCGACGACTTCGATAAGGTAAAGGGTGCCGCGGCAAGCTTTCTTATTCGAGGGAAGCTAGTTTCTGATTGCCTGGACCATGAAAACCAGAGGGACCATACCTCGGCGCTGTGATAGAGCACCAGTCGTTTCCAAGGCTCAATATTGCTACAGCATATGCAATAGGCGGACAATGATCATCTCCTCGCGAACTAAAAGAACGAAGAACGAAAAAGAACGGATGAATGTTGTTTTACATGACACCAGTGGTGGCTCTAACCGACTGTCCTACGGCGCGTTGCGTGCAATGGCCAGCTCCACGGCCTGGCGGTACTCGTCGAGAAGGAACGGGAGGCCGCGCCGGCTGAGCTGCCTGACGCCCTTGCCGTTGGCGTGGTGCCGCCTGCTCGCCGTGCCTTTGTCTCTGGCGTGATGCCGCTTGAAGTTGGCCACCAGCCGCTGGTGCGCCCTCGACGGGCTCAGCTGCTCAAGCTGCGCGTGGTGCCGCTTGCGCACCGAGGTGGTGCTCACCACCTTCATCACCCCCAGGTCGATCGTCCCGACCATCTCGCCGCCACCGCCGTCCCACCGGTCAGCGCCGCTGGTCGCGACCAGCTCGGCGCCAAAGACCCGGCCCGCGAACGTGTCGTTGGGACAGTCGAACGCCACCTTGTACTGGTGCATCCCCGCGGCGTCACCGTCATCTTCACCGTCTTCTTCATCGTCTTCGTCGAGGTGTGGACAGTGGTCCAGGAGAGGTCGGTGTTGGCCCGGAGAGTGTGGGTGAAGTAGCACACCCGGCATGTCGAACTCGTCTCGGCCGCGGCGAGTTGATGCTGCTGCTGATGGTGGGGCTCGGGTGAAGAGGGAGGAGAAGACATGGGCGATAGGTTGGGCGATGATGAAGAAGAAGAAGAAGAAGGCGCCGAGGCTGAGTCTACGAAGTGCGCAGGGAGGGGAAGGTGTGGGTTGGAGGACATGGAGTCGCAGGTCGAAGAACACGGCGAGGAGAAAGAGGAACTAGATAGTTGGAGCTCGGTTGGTGCCACGGAAGCGCTGGTATCGGGTGGCCGGCAGCGCTGGAGCTGGGGTAGTTCGAACTCAAGGTCGACGTCGTCCGCCGACCCCGCACCCGGCAGAGAACAGTCCATCGTCGTCATCGTTCACTCGGTCTGCTTGCTTGCTCGCCTCAGCTTGTAGCTCCTGCTTGTTCGGGTCACCGTCCTGCGATAGTTCTTGCCGTGTCGTCCCGAAACGAGCTCGTGTTCCTCTTCGTTGGTCGGGCCGAGCAAGGACGCAGCCGCGGAAAGGAGATGGGACGCTGCATGGATATCGAACAACAAAAGGTATTGGACCATTTTTGAGTTTAAACTCAAGGAATGAATAGAATGAAGGCGAATAACGGCACATTGCCAACAAGCTTGTGTGTACTTTTATCTCCGAGCATGCTGTTGGGAGTGAGGGAATTTCCTGCCTAGTGCTTGTGCCTTTCCTCCGCTACGGCGTGAAGATGCCGCACGCAAGGCCACCAGACCACCAACCACCGCCCCCCGCCTCCCGGAAGGCACACGAATCATAAGTCCGACTCCCTTGGGAGCCAGAGAGCTCACACATAAATACGCGGCTCACAGCGAGACCACCCAAACACACACATCTCTATCTCTCTTTTATGCCAAGCAGCTCCCTTCCACGTGAAGTGTGGGACCTCATCTTTCAATACCTCATCTACAGCGTGCGGCCTGCCACTCGAGTTGTTCGAGTTTTTTTTAAGTTATTTATTGATTTATTAGTTATATTTTTATTTTGTTTGTTTGTTTGTTGGTAGGCCCACCTGGCGAGCGTGTGCCTTGTGTGCAGAGACTTTGACTCCATTGTCCGCTCCAACCGAAAACTAGCAAGAGTACCCTTTCTCCTCCCACCTGCTTGGCCTTCGTGTTGTGGCTGTGTGGCACGTATGCGTGTGCGTGTGTGTGCGTGTGTGTGCGTGTGCGTGTGCGTGTGCGGTGTTGTGGTTGTACGTGTACGTGTGCGGTGTGTGCTCGTATTCGACGGAACCGAGAGGCTCTCCGCCTTGGCTCACCACTTCTACAGAAACTCATGAAGGCCGTTCGATTCGCGAACGAACACGGCTCCGGGGTGGATGTGGTCGACGACGGCGCTGCCGCCGTGTGCAAGACCACCCGCACGGGCTACCCGCACATCTTTTCGCACACCGCGTGGGTCACCTACGAGGCCGACACCACCGCCGCCTCGCACTCCCGCCTCGCCAGTCGCAACAGTCGACCCAAAGAGCAGCTCTACCTCGCCCACTTCTCCATCGACGAAGAGCCCAGTACGCATGCGCTTCCTTGTGTCGTCCATCGCGTGCCGTGCCGTGCGTTGCGTCGTGTGTCTGACTGATGGTGGCTGCGGTCAGGCATCTACTTTTCGATCTCGCTGAGCATGGTGCGGACCGCGGTGGCGCGGGTCGACTGTCCGCTGCATTTCATGATCAGCTACTTCGGGGATGGTGACCTCCACGCTTACGGATCCCGCGCCAACTATCGGTGCGTTGGCACGCGTCACGCACTCGCCACACCGCACACGCACTCACGCTCACACCTGTCTGGGCGACAGGGAGTCGAATCGTGACGAAGCGCGATTCAAGAAGGGCGACATCATCAGCGTGCAGCTCGGCATGTACGATGCCTACAAGGCCCACCAGAGCTACAAGTTCACCCCCAAACCCCAGGAATGGCGCAGGTACCGTCCGCATCATCAGCCTCCCGTCCGCGCTGCATCTGCCTTGCTCACACTCACCCAGGGTGGTCGAGGCGAAAAACACGCGATCGCGCATCTACGACGAGTCCGTGACCAACCGGGACCGCTTCCCTTCCTACCCCTACGTCGTCTTCTTCAAGAACTTCAAGATGGTCCATGACCCCATTGTACGTGCCTCCATTTTCTCTGTACATCGTGCGCGTGTCGTGTCGCGTGTTGCATTCACGAACGGTCGGTGTGTGTGGGGGTGCGCAGGTGTTTCCCGACGTGGAGCAGTGGCCGGTGTACGTGGGCGCGTTCCTCACCAAGCAGGGCGAGAAGGTGTCCCTGATGACCCCGTCGCTCCCGGCCCAGAAGTTCGCGCCGGTCTACCCCTATCCGCCGGACAGGAGGAATCGCGAGGAGGACGAGCGCGAGCTGCGGGAGCGCGAGGCCCGCGAGAGGCGCGAGCTCGAGCGATGGGAGGAGAACCGGCGATGGATGAACCGAACGCGCAGCCACTCGGACGAAGCCGATCGACGCAAGGCGAGCGAGAGGAAGCAGAAGGAGCACAAGGAGAAGGAACACAAGGAGAAGGAGAAGGAAAAGGAGCACAAGGAGCACAAGGAGAAGGAGAAGGAGCGGAAAGCGAAAGAGAAAGAGGCGAAGGAAATCATTGCGAGGCAGGGGACGGCGCCGGAGGCCAAGTCACACCACCATCCGCACCTCTCCCTCCGCTTCTGGCGCAAGAGAGCCGGCCTTGGAGACACAGCGTGAAAAAAAAAAGCAACCGAGAGCAACAAATAAGATAATAAATAATCTTATTATCTTATTATTACTTAAATATATAATAATGTAAATAATATAATATAATGTAAATACTAATTCTTAAAAAGACATTTAAATACTATATTAAAAAATAATGGAGCGGGAGGATGAAGATGGGGGCGGGCACAATAATCTTCGGCCGCGTCTCGTTGACCTCGTCGTCGCTAGGCCTCCCTTCTCGGCCCCTTTCGTACCCGCACCGGTGTCGTGGTCGAGGCGAAAGGTATGCTCATTCGCATCAGCCCCCACGCCGCTGCCGCGCTGGCGGAAGCACTGCAGCGACCTGTTAATCGGCAGAATGGGCCTCGAATGCATACTCGCCTCTTCATCCTCTTCCTCCTCCGCCCTACGCGCTCCTCCATCTGCTCCCCCGCCTCCATCTGCCATGGGCGAGGGCTGCCATTTCTGCGTTCGATTTAGTCCCGACGGCGCCCGCGTAGCGACGGCCGCTGCCGAATGCATCGAAATCTGGCAGACCGGCGGCGGTCGCGGGCCGCCGCGGCTGCAGCACCGCCTCGACCAGGGCCACTCGGAGATCGTGACCCACCTCGTGTGGAGCCACCACCGCGCCGAGCAAGAACGGGTGGTGGGCGACTTCTTCAGCTGTTCGCTGGACAAGACGATCAAGCTGTGGCGCGACTGCCGCGTCGTCCACTCCTTCGACGATCACAAGGGTGCGTTCCGCGTTGCGCACACACACCACCGCACACGCACACCACCGCACACGCACACGCGTGCGCTAATGGAGAACAGACTGGCTGCGCAGCTTGGCGCTCACGGCGGACGACGCGACGCTGCTCTCGGGCTGCGTATCGTCGACCATCTGCGGGTGGGACGTGGCTACCGGCCAGGTCCTCTTCACGCTCCCTGACGCACACTCCTCCGACGTATGCCACTACCTCCGTCGCCGCGCATTGTTCTTCTTCTCTCGCATAACATGGCGCGTTGTGTCGTGTGTCGTGTGTCGTGTGTCGTGTGTCGTGTGCCGTGTGCCGTGTGCCGTGTGCCGTGTGTCGTGTGTCGTGTGTCGTGTGTCGTGTGTCGTGTTATCAGGTCTACACGGAGCTCAACACAATCAACAGCCTCCAGTTCATGAACGCCGATGTAAACCTCTTCTTCTCGGGCGCCCGTGACGGCTTCATCAAGATGTGGGACAGGCGGGACATGCGACACGGCCGTACCAGGTCGGTGGCTGACATCCGCGCGCACGCGGCCAAGATAAACACGCTCAGCGTCGCGCTCGACGATCGCCAGCTGCTGTCGTCGGCCCGAGACTCGGCATTGGCCCTGTGGGTAACTCACCACCGCCCTTCAACCCTCCCCTAAGCACTCACCGTGTGCGGTCGTGTGCGTGTGCGCGGTCGTACAGGACATTCGGATGTTTACGAACCGGCCCAAGGGCGATCACGCACACGAAGACAGAGAAAGGTACAGGCCTCCTCTCAACGCCGCCTGCGGAAACAGGCCGCGTTCTCACACCGTGTGGCACAGGGGGAAGGGTCCCGTGCGGCGGTACGCGCAGCACAAATGCAACGGCTACAACATCTCTTCCACGTTCCTCAACCACGACCGACACATCGCCACCGGTACCGGCCCTACTGTGTTCGCGATGGTTTGCGCGTGCGCGCGGCGGTGAGTCGCGCGTGTTGGTGTTGTGGAGTGGTACGCGTGTGCTGCGCATGAACAGCACAATGGCTCAGCTGTGCGCGCACGCACCGCAGGTTCGGAGGACAACTGTATATACATCTACGAACGCGAGTCGGGGCAGGTGGTCACGCAGCTGGAGGGCCACTCGTCGGTGGTGCACCTGGTTGACGCCGTAGACAGCGAGCCGCTCAAGCTGGTCTCCTCTTCGATCGAGAACGTACGTGTGGTCGGCACCCGCCGAGGCGGAGGCTCGTTTCTTCTTCTTCTTCTTCTTCTTCTTGCGCTGACCGCTGTGCGCTGTCTCTGCAGTCAGGGCTCTATCTGTGGTCCCCGCAACGTAAGAAGAAACCGCGCGCGAAGGTTGCCAAGACCGCCGAGGTGCGCTGGCTCGAGTCCCTTTGTGGTGTGATCGATTTGGCTCATTGTTGCGTGTGTGCGTGCGTGCGTTCACTTTGGCTACCAGGAGGCGCACGACCTGGGTGAGGCGAACTTCCTTCGCAATCACCGAACAGCCGTCGAGTCCCTCATGCAGAAGTACGGCGAGCAGATGCTTAAGGTGTGGTCCCCCTCCAAAGCCTGCCCGCGTCAGTCGCGGCTGACTGCTGCTCTCTTCTATCATGGGGGGGGGGTTCGACGGTACGACAGGTCTTCCATGACCACAACTTCACGTTTTCGAGCAACATGGGCTGGGGCGCGCTCATCGCGCAGGTGGGCCAGGACAACCCGTCGGCGGACCTGCTCAACATGGTACTGGCGACCACCTATGTCCACTCCTTGCGCCTTTCCCTTGACTGACATCGCACACGCACCTCCGCACACGACCATGGGCAAGGTCAACGATATGGCGACGGATTTTGCGCGGATGCTGGATCTCTACCGGTTCGTAAGCGAGCCGGGCGATGAAGGTGACGACAACGCCTTCGCGCCGGCTTTGCCGCTGGAGGTCACTTCCGCGCTCGGCGCCGGGCGACAGCCGCGAACGCCGCCGCCTTGGCGCCGCGGCGGCGGTGGTCAGACGGGCGACGAGGAGGACGAGGCCGAGCGCATGGCGGAGCACGACCGACCACTCCCATCCGATGAGCCACCCTGCAGCATTCTCGACCAGGACGACGACGGCAGCGATGGCGACGAAGGCGAGGGTCACTCTCACGACGGCAACGACAAAAACGAAAACGAAAACGAAAACGATGAAGAGGAGGTAAGGAGGGACGAGCCAACTGCGGACGAGCGGGCGCAGGAACATGCACTCCGGAACACGCTTCGACGTCTCCTCAGAGCGGGCGGCGGGCCCAGCACCTGGGAGCACGTACACCGGGTACTCACCGCGGTGCAGGCCACGACACCACCGCACACGGCACACGGCACACGGCACACGACACACGGCACACGGCACACGGCACACGGCACACGGCACACGGCACACGGCACACAGTGACACGCGCATCTCACCAGCGGTTGTTGGGGCAGGCTCTGCAACTGAGGCAGGCCGCGCGGGAGCAGAGGTACGAGGAGCGGTTACGGCAGCGCCAGGAGCAGCCGGGCCAGCGACAACTGGGTCGGGAGGAGAGCGCAGCCAATGCCCTTCGCGAAGAAGAAGATGAAGACGACGAGGACGAGGACGAGGACAAGAGTTCGATCGAAGAAGGCGACGAAGCGAGTCCCTGAGCGGAGCTGCCAGGCCAAGGTTTGATGAGTGCCAGTGGCGATGTCAGTGAGTTCCTGGCGAAAACTCAGCAGCGCATACATTCCTTGTCGACACCCTGGCACAAAAGAAACGCAGGCAAACCAACAAAACAAACATCAGACCTCTGCAGAGTAGACACCACCACAACAACCAGGAGTAGCAGCAGGAAGAAGCTAGAATATAGAAGAAGATGGCGACCGACAAGAAGGCGATGGCGTTCGACGTGGACATTGGCACAGGCCACCAGAGGGGAAACCCGCAGGACGAAAAGATTCGGCATCACCTCGAACAGGAGGCCAGAGAGGTTCTTCTTTCCTGTCTTCTCTTCTTCTTGTTTCTTCTTCAGTTGTGTGTCCTTCTGCAGAGGTATATGGGGAAGGCTCACCTTCTTCATCGCGATATGTTTAGCATTCGGAGAGACTGCATGATCCTCAGCAGAGCCTGGAGGAGGCCGAGAAGAGGCGAGAGAAGATGCTGGAGGACCGCAAGGAGAAGGTATGCCCTTGGCCTGCCTGCTTGGACTATGATGGAGAGGAAGAAGAACAAGCCATGAAATGACCGGTTTCACTCTTCCTTGCCTCCAGGCCCACAAGGAAGTGCAGCACGCAAAGGAGGTGGCGGCCAAGGTGAAGCAGCAGAAGGGCTACGTCGACCAGAGGTCCGGCAAGTGGGACTCCATCTGAGCCCTTGCTCCTTCTCCTTCTTCTTCACGTGAAGAGAGCGAAAAGATGAAAAGAGGTGTTGCGCGACAGACCACAGAATTGAGGAGAAGGTGACCTTGGCTTAAAAATATAAGTGTATACATCCTCAACAAAACAGGTGTGATGGCGAATGAACGAATGAATGAATGTGGGAGGGGGCCTCTCTTCAGCAGGACGAGGGGACCTACTCGACGTAGTTGAAGAAGTAGAGCTTGAAGGCCAGCGCCAGACCAAAGTGAGCGAGGCCGATGACCGTCAGCAGTCCGGCCACGATCATCGGCTTCCGGGGACCCTCATACCTTGATGGGAGGAGGGAGCTGGTGAGCAATCACAATCATCATCGTCATCGCCTTCCACACGAAGAAAGACGGGAGGAGGGGGGTACTTACTTGTTCTGGGCAATGGGCGCGCTAAAGTTCATGAGGAGGAAGGTGATCGAGAGTGCAGCGGCCGAGCAGATGAGCGTCCAGCGCAACCACTCGAACGGCAGAATGCACAAGCCCTGGAGCCAAGCAGGAGAGATGTGAGCAACCCAACACACACGCACAACACCACCAAACAAGACAGCAAATAAAATAGAGAGAAATAATATCATAACAGTCATGATCATCAATGGGGCACGTACGGCGACGGGAAGGAAGACGAAGAGGGAGTAGCCGTAGATGCAAACGTTCTGGAGGAGCGTGACGGGAATCTCCAGCCACTTGAAGATGGCCCACAGGATGATGGGCGCCAGGCCCACATAGCCGTAGATCGTGCCCGCGCCGACAGACACCTGGTGGTGGTTGCTGGTGAGACCTCACACGCTCGACCATACAAGCGGGAAAAGAATGGGGGGCGCCGAAGGAGAAGAGCTGAAGAAGGAGAACCGTTTCGAAATCATAGGAGAAGGCCTCCTTGTCGTCGAGCCACGAGGCAAAGTTGCTGGCGGCGGCGATGGCAAAGATCAGGGTTGTCGCGATCCAGAACGGACCATAGCTGACAGTGATCGATTCGGTTAGCGACGCACACGACACGCACGGTCGTGTGAGGGTAACGCGTACAGGTCGGGGTTGTGGGCAACCGAGTCCATGAATTTGTAGGAGAAGGGGACGAGGCTGCGAATGATCCGGGCGCCCACCTCGGTGGTGTCGACGTCAAAGTACTTGGAGTAGTACTCGATGTGCCAGATGCGGTACGGCTTGCCCTCCCCGTCCGTGGTCGGCAGCGGCGTGCCCTGCGGCGCGCGCGTTGGTGCGTCAGACGTCTTCGTCGAAGCTCTAAAGATGATGTCGCACGACGTGAGGCTGAGAGTGTGTACCGAGCTGGACGAGGGCGCCATGACGTTGCCGCCGATCTCGCTCTCGAGGTCCGTGTAGTTGTCCCTCTGGCCGGGAAACCGATCCTCTGCAGATCAGCGGCCGATGGGTGTTATACGACGAGTGCGCGGCGCCCATAGATGAGCATCATGTCACGTGTCAATGACCATGATCTCCTTCAGCGCGCAGCAAGGCTCGACTCGTTATGCGCGGTACCTTCGAAGTCGGGCATCGGGTTGTTGTAGTCATAGTTCGGCTGCTGCTGCGCCTGCGGCTGCGGCTGGGCCGGCTGGGCCGCGTAGCTGGTGCAGCACATCATCATCGCGTTGAAGATCAGAACTACTCACCGAGAGTAGAGAGTAGTGCGTGTCGTGCTGCGACAACTCGTGCGTGCGGGTGCGAGCGAAGGGGGGAGTGGTGGTATACCTGCCAGCGTAGGGGTTGTTCTGGGTGTAGAGATCTTCGT
The DNA here is from genome assembly GCA_000826385.1 of Acanthamoeba rhysodes. Lineage (NCBI taxonomy): Eukaryota > Discosea > Longamoebia > Acanthamoebidae > Acanthamoeba > Acanthamoeba rhysodes. The sequence continues at coordinate 58,019 of CDFC01060576.1, read as the reverse complement.
AGGTGCCGCCATCGCTGAAGTCGTACTGCGTGTTACCACCTGAGGAGAGCGAGATATGTGTCAATCTATTGGACGAAAGGGCGCACACAACCTCGCAATCAATGCGACATGTTCTGTCTGTACCTGAGCTGAAAGGATTGTCATTCTTTAAGGGAATGAAAGAGGGTGAAGGATTCATCAATTAGCTGCGAAGATGAAGAGGCGCAAATGGCAAGCATAAAATTATAAGATGGGAGCCTACCGAAACGGCCTGCGGCGGAGGGATCATATCTTCACCATAGTTTCTGCTCGCCATCTCTTTCAAACTGGTACTTCTCTATCTATCTATCTCAATCCGTGCTTGCGTGTTCGCCCCTGACCTTTTTCTGTGACTGCTCTCCACGCGATTTTCCTTGTCTTTTTCTTTTTCTTTTGCATATCCTGCATTCTCTGCGCCCGGGCTGGACTTCAACTGGGAGGACCGTGAGGCGACGTCTACTCGTGGAACCCGCTCTGCCCTGGTTCGTCGCCTTCTGCTAATGCGTCACGCAGAACGGCGGGTACTCGGCGCAGTAGTAGTAGTTACCCGCCGTCTACCTTCGCCATCGTTCGTCCTCCTCATCGTCCCCAACGTAAGATCTTGATTATCTCAACACCATCATGATGGCGTATGGGTCTCTGACCTGATGACGTGAATAAATGATGTGATGTGACTTGATATTGATGTGGGCATACAAACCCGTGTACGCAAAACAATGCTATGAGAGAGGGAACGGAGGGAGGAGGTGGAGGGGCGCCCTGGGCGGGGGTCGATCAGGCCTCTATCCACAAGGGGAAAGAGACGCAGGGCGAGTAGCGACCATCAGGGGGGCAGAGAGGGCGTTGCACCGCACTCACGCACTCACTGACGCCCGTTTTTGGGGAGTACGATGGGCGGGCACACGCCATCGGGGGAGAACACCGCCCGACCAGCGGCCGGATTGCACTTGACCCAGCCGAGTCCCTTAGCGTAGAAGCCGCTCGAGCACTTGTAGTGGCAGAACTCTTCGGAGGTCATGCCTTTGGTGATGATGACCTTGTTGGCCGAGTGGGGCACGGCCTGCTGGATGGGCCGCCACCTGCCCTCGATCTTCTTCTTGCAGCCGTGGCAGCAGCAGATCGGTTCGGGTTCCTCCACCTCCGGCGGGCAACCGCACTCCTTTCCTCCGGCCTCGCTGTGGCGGGGAGTGTTGAGTGTCAGCACCGCACACGTGCGCCCACACCCGCACCAGCGCACACGCATACGCACCTCAGAGCGATCATCATGGCGGCGAACAACAGAATCGTGACGAGGGTGAGCTGCTTCATGCTGACGATGGGTTGTGGAGTGGTTGCGAGGATGACGACAAGGTGTTGTTTGCAAGGCTGGTCGGTTTGGTGGATGTGTTTGGCCCACCACGTAGCTCGGCCTTAAATCCTTGCCCGTTGCGGCCGGTGAGGCAACAACACACATACTCGCCGCACACTTGCACACGGCCCCATTGGTTGGTTGTGCCGCACAAGTTGTGTGTGCACCATGCACACACAACTTGTGCGGCACGCAAGATTGAAATAGACTAAGGTGGGATTCGAACCCAATACAAGAAATAACCGGGAATGGGAATGCAGAATATGCACAAAATTTTGTTCATTTTTTGCTTTCTTTTTGGCCATTTATAATAAAAAAAAGTAAGAGCTCAAGATGGAGGACAGGACGGCGACGACGGCGCAGCTGATACGACCTGATGTGGCGACCCTCAAGTACTCGCCGGTCCAGTCGCTCGAGTCTATCGCGCAGGACGTCGGCCTCCGGGTGGAGGATCTGATCAAGATGGACGCCAACGAGAACGCCTACGGCACTCCCGAAGAGGTGAAGCAGGCCATCGTCGACGCCTTCCCCAAGCTCCACATCTATCCCGGTCACTCCTCCGTTCTTCGCTATTTTGTCGTTCTTTATTCTTTATTTTAGTTATTTAATTCCATAATATTTTTATATTTTTTTGTTATTGATTGAAGCAATTTCTCTTGCGCAGACCCAGACCAGGCGCTGCTCAAGGAGGCGCTTGTACGCACCCTCCACCCGGGCTTCACCCCACAACAGCTCGTGTGCGGCGCTGGTTCGTTCTTCCTTCCGCTCTTCTCTTTTCTTTTCCCGCTGGCCGAGGGTCCCAAACCGATTGCGCATACACGCGTAACATGTCCGTGTTCCATACTGGCCACACCGTGTGCGTGCGTTGTGTGTTGTGTGTCGTATCGTGTGTCGTGATGTGCAGGGTCCGATGATATCTTGGATATGATCACTCGCCTGCTGAGTCCCAAGGTCATCCTGACGAGCACACCCACCTTCGGCATGTACTCCTTCCTGGCCAAGGTGGCGGCTGCCCGCGTGATCGACGTCCCGCGCAAGGTACACAACACCACATGCACCAGGCTGCACGCAACGCCACACAGCGCGCACGCATTCTTAATTCGTGAGCGACGCACAGCCGCACACGTTCGATCTGGATGTGGACGCGATCGTGGTCTCCATTAGGGAAAATGCGGTGCCGCTCGTGTTCCTCCCCTCGCCCAACAATCCCACGGGTACACAAGATCGCACACGCACGCTCACTGCGGGAGGCAGTAGCTGATGGTTTGCCAACGCTTTGATTTTGTTCAGGGAATGTGATGAGCGAAGACGACGTGCGCAAGCTATGCCAGGAAAAGTGTGTTGTGGTCATTGACGAGGCCTATATCGAATTCGCAGGTCTCTCTTCTGCTCCTTCATTCTTTTTTCAGTTTCTTTCCGTCCTTCGCTCTTTCGTCATCGTCTTCGTTCATTGTTGTGTGGCAGACATGCCGTCGTTCGCCGATGGTTCTCTGCCCTCCGAATTCCCCAACCTTGTCGTGTGCCGTACGTTCAGGTGTGTCTCATCTCCCTCGCTGTGCGCCTGTGGTGATGCCATGCGTGCCCTTCGTCGCTGTGGACCAACGTCGGGGAGGGGTGCAGCAAGTGGGCAGGTCTGGCTGGCTTGCGGGTGGGCTACGCCGTCTCAACGAGTGCCAAGCTGGTGGATGGCATGATGGCCCTCAAGCAGCCCTACAATATCAGCATCCCCGCCGACGCCGGTACACACAACAACAACAACAACAACAACAACAACAACAACAACAACAACAACAACAACAACAACAACAACAACAACAACAACAACAACAACAACATTCGTGATCGTTCAGTTTAGTTAACTGTTGGGTGGACCTTGGTGCACAGCGGCACGAGCGGCTCTCGCGCACCGCGAGAAGATCATGAAGACGGTCCGCCTCCTGGTGGCGGAGAAGGAGCGCCTCTTCGCTCTCCTCTCCTCGCCCATGTTCGCGCCCTACCTCCGTCCCGTCCCCTCCAAAGCCAACTTCGTTCTCTGCGAGGTGCAATGCCCTGCCCACCTCCTCCGCGAAAGGCCCCTGAGCCCCTTTTCACGACATGGCACGACAGGTTTTGCCGAGCGCGGCCTTGAGCGCGGTGGAGGTGGCGCAGGGGCTGAGGAAGCGGGGCATTCTCATCCGCTACTTCGGGGGCCAGGGCGGCGCCCTCCAGAGCTACATCCGCATCTCGTCCTCGCTGCCATGGCACACCGACCGCATCATCCACGCCCTCTCCCAGCTTCTCCTTCCGCCCGTGCCCAGGGTCGCCCCCCCCCCGGGCCTTGCGTGTGTCTCGTTAGGTCGAGTTATTGATCGGTTCGGGCGAAACACGCAGGCCGTGACGGAGATCATGGGCGACTACAGGATCGAGGGGATTCTCTTCGACATGGACGGAGTGCTCGCTGACGTGTCCGCCTCCTACCGCCAGGCAATCATCCTCACTGGTGCGCGGGCGCTCATTCACGACACGACACACAACGACACGAGTGCGGGGTGAATGACAGTAGTCTTTGGAGCGCAGCAAAGTTCTTTGGTGTGGAGGTCTCGGGTGAGGACGTGGCCAAGGCCAAGGCCGCGGGCGACGCCAATAATGATTGGAAGCTCACGCGTCGGCTCATCGAGCAGGCCAAGACCGCTGACCAGGTCGTACCTAGCCTCGACGAGGTCACGGCCAAGTTCGAGGAGTACTACCAGGGCACGCCGGAGAACGCCGGGCTGTGGACCACGGAGAAGCTGATCATCGACAAGAGCCTGCTTGAGAAGCTCTCCACCAAACACCCGCTGGGCATCGTCACCGGTACGTGTCATCGCACACGCACACACCGCGCCACACACACACACACACACACACACACACACACACACACACACACACACACACACAC
>CDFC01060576.1:42985-53683 GCA_000826385.1 Acanthamoeba rhysodes | reverse complement strand
CCGCGATCCGATGCTCGCAAGTTCCTGGACCACTACGGGATCGGGTCCTATTTCAAGGCCGTGGTGTGCATGGAGGACACGCCCAGGCCCAAGCCCGATCCGGCTCCCGTGGTCCACGCCCTTCAGCAGCTGGGCGTGTCGCGCGCCGTTCTCATCGGTGCATACACTCCCTTCGCCCACCACTCGCTGCATGCGTGCGTGCCACGGTCGAGACGCCCGGACCAAGTGTGATTGGCTTTGCTGATGGTTGAGTGGATCAGGCGATACGGTGGACGACATTCGTGCGGCGACTGGTGCGGGCATCAAGGGCCTTGGCGTGGTGGCTCCTGGTACGATGCGTCCTCGTTCCGTTGATGGTGGTCGGTGCTGATCGGGGAGCGATCCCAATGTGTGGGCACAGGAGGAGAAAGCAAGATCGAGGCAGAGTGGGCGCTGTTGCTGGGTGCAGGCGCGTCCCTGGTCCTCGGCAACTCTCTCGAGGAGCTCCTCCACCTGCTGGCCTGACCAATATACCTTCTGAAGAAGAAAGCCACCACTAACCTTTGTTTTAATTTATATTTTTATACAATTTCCATTTTTTGTTAATTAATTAATTAATTCCTTTTCTTTGCGCACTTTTTACCTGAAGGGCAAGAGTACGGGAGCCCACCCCTCTTGGGCTTCTTCATCTTTGAGCACTCTTGGCCTCCATGGACGCACCACTTGTCGAAGAAATGGGGGCAGAGCACGTGAGGGATGGGGTCGTGCTGCTACGCGGCGTCGTCGCCCCGCCCCAGCAGCAGGCCGTCTGCGCCCGCTTCCTCCAGGCCGCCCACAGGACCAACCTCGAGTTCCTCCCCTTTGCCCACCTCTTCACCCTCCGCTTGCCCCGCAACCCCGCCCCAACCACCACCAAGACCACTTCATCATCATCTTCATCATCGTCGACAACAGAGCGAGTAGAACAAGATGAACAAAAAGAAGAAGATGACGTGGAAGTAGCGCAAGAAGATGCAGAGGCCTCGGCCGGCTCTGAACTGGCCGACCTCCTGGCCGGCCTCAGCGATCGGCTACACCGGAGCCTGTACGGCCCGGGCGGCCTCTGGGCCGGCCTCCCCGAGAACGGCTGCAGCGAAGACCATCAGGGCCGCCCGTGCCGCTGCCCCGACCCGACCCCGCTCCTGCCCCGCAGCACGCAGCTCAACTGCGTCGAGGGCCTGATCTACAAGGCCGGGGCCAGGCGGGCCTACCACCGCGACGCCCACTGGCTGCTGGCGCTGAGCTTCGGGTGCGCGGTGCGGATGGGCTTCCACCGGCACGACGACCAGGACCCGGTCGAGCTCACCGTGCCCTCGGGCGACGCGGTCCTGTTCAACGGCGCGCTGCACTCGCACGCGGTGCTGGGCATCGGCGACGCCGAGTCGGCGCCCGGGTGGTGGGCGTACCCCTTCGCCCGCGCGGTGTTCCTCATGCGCGACGCACGACAGACCATCAGCGCACGCAGGCGACAGCAGGCCAGGCGAGCCGCGGCTGTGGAGGGCGGCAAGGAAGCCGCTGCGCTGGCAGCTGCGCGACTTGGTGCCTCCACGGCCGAGGAGCTCTGTACCACGGAGGCTGAAGAAGAAGGAGCCTGCTAACAACTCAAGTTCTCTTTACCATCACCGAGGCCGCACGGACACAAGCGAGGAAGTAACTCCGTAGTAGAAGAAGGGGGTGTAGCTCACATGGTAGAGCGAATGCTTTGCATGCATTAGGTAGCGGGATCGATACCCGTCACCTCCATACATTTTGCGGTTGTGGTCTTACTCTCTTTTTTTTTTTTGTTGTTGTTGGCACGGTGTACAAAGATGAACCTACAGTGTGCATACTGTGACATGTGTGGGGAAGGATAGAGTGTGTCTTGGCTTCAACGGAAATATGCAGATTTGGCGCCAAATTAATATCTTCCCGCCAAAATGGTGTGGAATTCCAGGATTCTCAAATTCTTAGCGGAATACATTCCAGTGTTGACCAATGGCAGCGCGTGGCGGTTTTTCCCGTTGGCCGGTGTTGCCCCTCGCGCCGGTCTTCCCTCTTCTATTCTTCGTCTCCCTTCGCGTCTCTCTAACGGCCACTGCTCCCTAGATCAGTGCTGATTCGTTAATCGATCGACCAAATCTTTGAAGATCTGCCCGCCCATCACCGACTACCTGCTTCAACTTCCACACACAGAATGACTGCCGTCTTGAATTCGTTGGGTCTGGAGACGCTCGAGGAGCTGTACTACCACGACGATCCCCACGCCGCGAAGGAGGAGAAGAAGAAGCTGAAGAAGAAGGACATCGTGGATGCCATCAGCGACAAGATCGACGCGTACGCCATCGAGGTCTTCATCGCGTCGCTGTCCGTCGCGCAGCTCAAGACTGTCGCCGAGAAGGCGAAGGTGCCGTTCAAGGAGGAGGACAACAAGAACAGCCGATCGGTGCTGTCCAGGCGGCTCACCGAGCAGGTCGTGTCTGCGGGCTTCGATGAATTCCTCGAGACCATCGATGCCGAGACGCTCAAGGCCGTCGCGGAGGACTTCGACGTGAAGGCCGACAAGAAGGCGATCGCCGAGGCCGCTCGCACCTTCGCCGCCGAGAGGTATTTTACCTCCTTCGATGTCGAGTCGCTGCGCGCGCTGGCCGAGGAGCTCAAGCTCAAGCAGGCCGCCAAGACCTCGAGCAAGAGGAAGCTCGTCGAGGCCATCGTCGCGCAGGAGGATGCCGAGCCCGTCGAGGCCCCCAAGAAGAAGAAGCAGAAGACCGATGTGGGCAAGAAGAAGGCCCTCGAGAAGGGAATCACCTACGACGAGATCTTCCAGCACTACTACGTCGAGGAGCTCAGGGACTATGTCAAGTCCAAGGGCATCAAGGTCTCGGGCAAGAAGCCCGTCCTCATCAAGCGCATCCTCGCCTACCTCGCCGGCGAGACCGAGGGCATCATGGCCGGCGACAAGACCGAGAAGGCCAAGAAGAAGAAGAAGGCCACCACCAAGAAGGCTGCCGCTGCCAAGAAGGGCGCCGCCTCCACGAGCGCCAAGGGCAAGAAGGAGAAGGAGGAGAAGGAGAACGGCAACGGCGACGAGTAAGACGATGACGATCCACTCCTCCGCTACTGCTACACTCTCTCTTGATCTCCAACCTGCTAGATCGCACACACACACCCCCGACTCCTCTCGATCGATCAGGAAGACGACAGCGCTGCTACTTGCTTTCTCTTTTTTTTTCCCCTCCATGCTTTACATCCATTAAGCTCGCTCGATATTCGAACTTACCGATTCCCTTCCCCTTCGCCTCCTCTCTCTCGAGCACTCGTGTGCGTGAGAGATGGAGAGTGTACAATGATGACCAAAGAAAGAATTACAAACCAAACCTCCATCGCCTGCCCCATCTTTGCGCATTTCGCCCCATTTTGTAGATCTGCAGTGTCGCAGCCTCGCCCGCAGTGTCAGGTAGTGAGAGGAATACATCAACACTCGTTCTGGGTCATCTTGAAGATTGGGGGGGGTTAGTCGTCGTGGTATGATTTTTGTTTATTTGATTTCTGGTTGGCCAAGATCAGCGCGGACCAGCCTCGCTACGGAAGCGGCCGGCGGCGGTGAAGGCCTCGGAGGCTAGCGGAGCGGCAAGGCTCTTGGTCTTGCTGCCATCTGCGGCGGACAGCATGCGCCGCTTGAAGGCCGCCTCAAGGCCGGCGCCGAGCTTGACCAGGGCGATGGTGAGCAGGATCGTGACGTGGCAGCCCAGGAAGAAGCGCGCCATCAGCGACAGGCCCATGGGGATCCACACTGGGCAGAGAAAGGATCGCATGAGCGTCGTCCAGCGCAGTGTGTCGTGTCGTGCGTGTCGTTTTGTGTGCTGTGTGTGTGTCGCGCGTGTGTGTCATTGTGTGCGTACGGTATTTCCAGCAGAGGGTGAGGACGAGGGTGTGGGAGACAAAGAGCCACAGGCCCAGGCGGTAGAGGTGGTCGTAGAGGAAGGGCACCATCGGCGCGTTCATGAACCGGAAGGCGGCGCCCAGCAGGCACACGACCACCATCCACGTGCCCGCCATCGAACCGATCCTGCATCGTGCGGGTGAGTCCGGGTGAGCAACTGCCGACCGCACACGCCTGACCGCACATGCAATGTCGACACACACGCTCGCGCACACAGAGGAGAGGAGTGGTACCGTCGGGTGAAGTGCTTGTGGATGGGGTAGGGCCCGCGAATGGAGGAGAGCATGCTCTCGAAGAGGATCGGGAACACGTTCCAGAAGACGAACACGAGCCACACGAACATCTTGTTGCCGTCCCTGAACACGAAGAACGTGTTGTGCTCGTCGAAGAGTTTACTCTTAAACTGCAGTGTGCAAGAGTGTGTGTGTGTGTGTGTGTGTGTGTGTGTGTGTGTGTGTGTGTGTGTGTGTGTGTGTGTGTGTTGGTATTTGTTGTTAATGACCTGTGTCGATTGCTCGCTGTACGAAAGGGCAGTGCGTACCTCTCCGGTGTAGATACCCACCACGAAGAAAATGAAGAACTGCAGATAGAAGAGCTCTGCACGACGCCAAAAAAGAGAGAAAGCGAGTGAGCGCCTGGTATGCCGATGGATGGGGGGGGGAGTGGTGAGTGCTACCCTTGGGGTCGGGTTTGCGGATGCAGAGGGCCCAGGAGAGGGCGACAAAGGCGAAGAAGCCCAGGCGCAGGTCGCACCGGTGGGGCCAGTACATGAAGGCCGCCAGGGCCATCATCGGCACGAACAGGCCCGCCACAAAGTAGGCTGCGGCCGAGGTAGACGCAGATTCCAAAGAATGTGAAGCCATGCCACGCGTGCATTCTTGAGATGGGCGAGAGTGCGGGGCGGGGTCGGTACCGATGTCGGGGAGGTCCATGGGGGTGAGGCAGTGGAGGGCCAGGGCCGACGCCCCGGCGAACCCGCCCAGCACCACAAACAGCTGCGACTTGTCGGCAGTCTCGGGCGAGTCCTGGTCACATCGAGCGTGTGTGAGTCGTGTCGTGTCGTGTGCGCGTGCGTGCGGCGGGGCGTGTGTGTGGCGTGTGTGGCGTACCTTGATCCACATGACGAGCGGAAGAGTGAGTGCGATGAATGCCATGAGGATGAGCGTGTACCACTGGGACCCGATGATGCCGAACAGACCCGCCCGCACGAAGCCGCCCTTCTCCGGGTGGAAGTCGAACAGCCACGCCCAGAACCGCAGCTTGTACTCCCACTCCGTCTCTGCAATCGCTCATCAGCCGTCATCGCACACACACGCACCACAGCACACGTACCGGCTTCGGGCGTGTAGACGGGCGAGTGCTCGCCGCCCCACTCGATTGGTGCCACCTCGCACTATTGCTAAAGGGTGAGTATGCACACACTCGACACACACACTCGACACACACACACACACACACACACACACACACACACACACACACACACACACACACACACACACACACACACACACACACACACGTCCACGCGCGGTAAGGGAGAGAAGTACGCGGATGATGTTGAAGAGAACGCCGATGGCGAGGAGGTGGGAGAGGCGCCAGCACGAGGCAAGGACGAGGCCGAGGTGGGTGACAACCTTCTCGCGAGCCGTCGGGAGGGCGGTGTGGAAGTAGGACATCGCCCTCTCCCTCTCACGCTGCTTCCGAAGGTACGAATTCACGCCGATGCTCATCGAGATCCCCGAAATGAAGAACAGCATCGGCACGCACCTGTGTGCGGACATCCACCACGACACGACATGACCAACGACACGACACGCGACACGCGACACGAGCGTGAGTGTCGTGTGATCGTGTAAAGTGCAACATCTGCGTGTGCGTGCCAGTGGTAGCCAAGGGAGACGGCGCGATAGATGTAGAGACCGGGCTCGTGCTGCTCGTCCTTGTCCCGCCACCCGCCCGCCTCGTACTGGCTTATCTGTGCGTGTCGTGAGCGTCGTGCCACCAGCAACGAGTCTCGCGCGCGCGCGCGGCACGAAGTGCACCGGGTCGTTCGCGCGGGAGTACCTTGTAGGTGTGTCCGAAGACGACGTAGAAGATGCAAATGAAGCGAATCCAGTCGAGGCCGTACCATCGCTCGCCCCGTGCTCGGCCCCCGAGCTGGCTCGTCATCGCCTCCTTCCCCGCCGGGGAGTCGTGGTCGCCCACGATCGTCACCTCCACCTCTGTGTGGTGCGCGCCCCCGCCATTCGTGTGACTGTTACCGCCGCCGCCGCCGCCGCTGCTGCTGTGGCCGGCCGTGTCCCATGACGTCACCGCCGCAGGTCGTCCTCGCAACTCCATATAATGTGCTGTGCCTCACACTACCATTCATATTCATATTCATATACATTACATACACACACTACACTTAGCACATGTCCAACATAGAGCAACATTGCCACGTGCTGGTGCTCGTACCTTGATGGTTTGGTTGGGGTTGGGTTGAGTTTCGGTTCGTTTGGGCGGACTTGGAGGGGAAGTGTTGAATGGCGGCGGGACCCTACCAAGTACATCATCACACAGGTCGCAGAGAGGAGGACCAGGAGACGAGGGGAGTTGGTCGGCCCTTGTTCGGCGCAGTTTTCGGGTCCTCTTCGTCCTGCGGGCGCGAGAAATGCCGCCGGAAAAGCCGCCCTATCAGAGCTTCGCGCTGACGTCAGCGACATCTGTCTGTCAATTTGTGAATGAAAATTCTAATCCAAATGAGAGATTGATTCATTGGGATCGAGGAGCATGGTATTACCTTCGCAAGATGGTTGATCTGGTTCCCGACAAACGTGACGATTTTGCCCCCCCCGGGTGGGATTTTTAGGCTTGGGATGAAAGGCCTTATTCACATGACCTCCTTAATTACAATACCGCCCAGCTGACTTCTTCAAGGCTGTTTCTTCTTCTTGCTGCTGCTCGCGCTCTCCTCCTTCTCCTTGTTGGCCGTCGATCCATTCGATTTCTCCTTCTTGCCACTGCCGCCGCTACTTTCGACGATCTTGAGCGGGGCGATGCCCAAGATGTTCTTGAGCGCGGGCCACGACGGGTGGAAGGCCGCCACGCTGCGTCGGTAGGCCTCGTACCGCCGCCCGAACTCGTCGTCGCCCTGGAGGCCGCCCTCCTCGAACCCGGTGGCCACCACGATGAAGGTGGTCCACAGCCCGGCCAGGAAGAGGTGGTTGACGGTCCACGCCGGCAGCACCGCGTAGCACCACAGGAAGCCAGCCGCGGCCGGGTGCCTCACCAAGCCGTACGGGAACCTCAGGATCAAGTCACCATGCGGCCGCTTGCCTGTCGTGTGTCGTGTCGTGTCGTGTTGTGCGTGTCGTGTGCCATCAGCGTTCATAGAATGCGTGGAATGCGTGTGTGTGTGCGGTGTTGTCGCGCACCTTGGTCGTATTGGTAGCGAGCCGTGCCGAAGACGTGGTCGGGGAGGGACCAGAGCAGGCCGACGATGAGCACCACGCCGGCGGCGAAGACGGCGCCCGAGGCGGCCCACACGTAGGGCGACACGGCCAGCGGGTCCCACGGGGCGGCGCAGGTGTCGACCGGCCGCCAGGTGTGGACGCTGAGGCCCCAGACCACCCAGGCGACGGTGGCGAAGAGGGGCCGCTCGAGCGGGTGCTCCCACAGGCCGAGGGCCTGCTTGACCGCCTTGCGGGCCAGGATGGAGTGGGTGCCGCACCACAGGGCGAACCAAAGGAGGTTGCTCGCCGCGTTGCGCACTGCGAAGTGCTCGCACTGGCCCGCACTACACGAGGCACGCCATTGGTCAACACACGTCAGCAAAATAAAAAAGAACGAATGAAGAAGTAGGAGACCCAGCTGGGCTGGGCTGCCCCAACGTGATCGCGTACGGGAGAGGCGGCTTGGCGTCGAGGGTGACGAGGCCGAGGTTGAGCGGGTCGTTGAGGAGGTAGTTGAGCCAGTAGGCGAACACCGCATGGGTGGCGATGAAGGCCACGCGGGACAGCGTGTAGGACAGCACCGCGATAGCTCTGCCCATGATGGTGCTGATGAAGAGGTGGTGGTGATGAAGCGGCGGTGATGAAGAGTGGTGTGGTCAAGTTGATCGACGATGGGACCCAGACCGACAGACTTTGAGCCTTTTGAGCTTGCCCTTGCGAGGCCCCGGATGGATGGCAAGATGGTTAGCCGAAGAGTTTGCGCCTTGCGTGAAGAGAAAGAAAGATAGAGAAGGCGGTGGCTTCCAGGCGAGGTTTCAACAGTTGGTGACGAAGACGACAACCCAACCGCCGGGAAGGACTTAGATGGGGCCCAAGGCAGGGCCTTGGTATCGGCGATTGGCGCCTCCCCTCGTGCGAGCGCGCCCCAAGAAGAGGAAGCCGACAGGGCACCCCCTAATGCCGACACGTCGCCTGGGCTGTTGGGCACTGTATGTCGACAAGAAAGAGCCGAGCGCACCACCTAGGTGGAGGGGAGGAGGGGAGCAGTGCTGAAGAGGAGGATGGTGAAGGCGAGCGGGTGAGGCGGCGGTTCGGCGGTGACGGCCACGATCGACAGGTGCTCGCCCGCCTTGAGCGGCTTCGTCGGCGTCAGCACCCGCAGCCGATTGTCCGAGAACGGCCCGCTCGGCAACTGCCCTCATCCTCATCAGCGTTCATCGTGTGTCGTGTGTGTCGTGTGTGTCGTGTGTGTCGTGTGTGTCGTGTGTGTCGTGTGTGTCGTGTGTGTCGTGTGTGTCGTGTGTGTCGTCTGTGTGTGCGCGCGCCGTGTGTCGGTGTCACGAGAGGGGGCGTACGGTCTTCTTCTTCTTGTGGTGGTAGAGGCAGAGTCGCACAGCCACCGGTCCCAAGCGCCCACCTCGCCGCTCCATCATCGCGAACGCCTCCTCTCCGTCGTCGCCGCCACCCATCGCCGTGGTGACATAGGCGTAGAGGTGCGTCTTGTCGGTCGTCTTGAACTCGAGCCGCGGGTTGTCGAGCGGTCCGCCCTGGCGGCCGGCGTCGTCGGGGTGCCACACGCCCTCGAACGCGGTCACGGCCATGCCTTCACCCAGACTGGGAATAGGGGTGATGGTGATGCCCTCGGCGGAGTCGTTGGCCTGCACGGTAAGCGTGAACGACGCCGCGCAGCCGGGCTGGGTCGATACGACCACGACCATGTCGCCGCCGCTCTCCTTCATCGACAGAGCGTGCGTCAGCGCGCAGTAGTCCGGTCGGTACGGCCCTGGCACATCCCACCAACGAAACACATGAGAGCCCACACCAGCTCGTGCATTGCATTGAGGTCGTGTGTCGTTGGTCGTGTCGTGTCGTATTTGCCGTGTACCGGTGGTGGTGATTGGGGGCTGTTTGTTGAGGTAGTGGCTACGGTCCGTTGGTCTGTCTTTGGCCGCCCGCAGCAGTGCCAGGTTGACATTCACCTCACCTCCACTCGCGCTATTTCAAAGTCAAGTGAAGAAGGATGAGCTTCCATCCATCCGTTACATCAACACACACACACACACACACACGAACAATCAAATAACTCCTATACCTGTCGTAGGCGCTGAGAGTGGCCTGGAAGTGAACGTGGGCGGCACTGTGGGCGGGGCGGAAGGAGACGAGGTACATCGGGTTGAGCAGGTACGTGTCCAGCCCGAACGGCCCGCCCACCGTCGTCTCGTGAGCATCCAAGCCCTCCACCTACGCAAGGAAATAAATCACCACACAAAAACGAAAGCGAAAGCGAAACGGACGCAAAGCGCACCTTCTTGTGGGGATCCCACGAGCCCTGGATTTGCTGCTCATGCGCCCAGCGGTCCTTGGGGAGGAGGGCGAAGCGGTCGAGCTCGGCGCCGGGCGGGGCGAAGAGGCGCAGGGAGAAGGGGAACGCGGAGTGGGCCTCCTTGTGGCACACGAGCACAGTAAACGTGCGCGGCTTCGGCCCGGGCTCGAGGTCGAGCTGGACGAAGTAGTTGTCGCCCGTCACGAAGCGGCCCTCGTGTACCATCACATTCCTGTATCCACACTCTTGCTCAGCACACGACACCGCACACAACACACGACACATACGACACCGCACGCATACCGGCCGTCGTAGATATCGTTGATTCTCTTGCCGCCGTTCTCAAAGATGTGAAGCGTCATGTAATCGTCGCTGGTAAGTGGTGAAAGGATTAGGCGCCTGTGGTTCTTACGTGTGCGTGGTGGTGGGAGAGGTGCGCGTACGTCTTGTACGAGTCGACGGAGCCCTTGCGCGAGGTGACGTTGTGCGTGGCGCCGGTGTGGTGGCGGGTGAGCACCAGATGCACCGACGTGCGGTGCGGTGGCGGTGCGACGGTCAGCACATACTGCGGCGAGTGGACGTAGGACCGCGGGTCGATGTACAGGTCCACCTTCATCGACGTCACCACGAGACCGTCCCTGCGACACACGACCGCACACGACACAACACGCACGACACGACCGCACACAGTTAGTGCCACAAGTCGCTGGCACTCCGGGTCAACTGTTGCCGACGTACAGCTGGTGCAGGCGCGAGTCGTGGAAGGGCGATTCGGTCAGGGTGGCGGCCTTCTCGGTAAGCCGCGGCAGGGCCGGGATGACGGCGTGCGCGATTCGCTGGTCCGCGTAGCACGCCTCCGGGTCCCACCCTATGTGCAGCTCCGAGTAGTACCTGCACCGTTACCAGCCTCTTAATTCGTGTGCGTGCGTGCGTGCGGTTGTGGTGCTGTGTGTGTGTGTGTGTGTGTGTGTGTGTGTGTGTGTGTGTGTGTGTGTGTGTGT
>CDFC01060576.1:0-33879 GCA_000826385.1 Acanthamoeba rhysodes | reverse complement strand
ACACACACACACACACACACACACACACACACACACACACACACACACACACACACCACTCACAACATATATATTGAATTAGCAAACCTTGTCGCGGTTGATGGGCTGTCGCTGCAGGTCTTCGAGCAGGACGGGCATGGGGATGTCGTGGCGCAGCTCCACCAGCGCCAGCGCGCGGAGAATAGTGTCCACGTGCTCTTCGATCCTGCAATCCCATCACCGCCTTTAGTCGTTGTTTGACTCGTCATTGGCGCGCGCACTGAATGGGGCTAGTGTACAGCTGACGCCTCTTCTTGTTGGTGATCTTGGCTGTGTTGGCAAGCAGTTCCTCGACCGAGTTGAACTCGCTGATCAGCGCAGCAGCGGTCTTGGGTCCTATTCCAGGAACGCCAGGCACTGATGCGCAGGAGACGAAGAGAGGTTGAGTCTTGCCGTGGTGGCGCACACACATTGGCCAACGAAATGGCTATAGGTACCGTTGTCTCCGTCGTCGCCCATCAGGGCGAGTACGTCTCTGACTTGTCTGGGCTCGACCTGAAACTTCTTGCGCACCTCAGCTTCGTCTATCAATGGCAAAGCGTGAGTAACGCGTTTCGCGTCAAAGTCGATCACAGTGGATCCGATTGTGTGTGTGTGTGTGTGTGTGTGTGTGTGTGTGTGTGTGTGTGTGTGTGTGTGTGTGTGTGTGTGTGTGTGTGTGTGTGTGTGTGTGTGTGTGTGCGCGCGCGCGCGCGCGCGCGCGCTACCGAATGTCTTCTTGCCCACGGGGTCGTAGAGCTTCACTGTGGGGCCAATGAGCTGCATCAGGTCCTTGTCCCTGCTGATGATCGTCACCTAGTGGGCGTTTGAGTGAGACCTCATGTGCTAACGGAGCAGCACCAACGATGGGTTTGCGAGGGAGTACGCACTCGGTGGCCCTGAGCCTGCGCGGCCTTGGCGTAGCACGCGATCAGGTCGTCTGCTTCCATGCCCTCGGCCTATAGACTGTACGGTGAGCCAGAGAGACAGCTTCGATTCTAGAGTGCTGACACCGCCGTACCTTGATGGTCTCTATGCCGAGAGCTCGCGTTGCATCGGCCACCAGCGGAAATTGCTTTCTAAGCTCCTGTTGTGTGGTGTGTTGTGTGTTGTGAGCTTAGATGCTGGCTAGTGAAGATGCGTTCACTGTTCACTCAATCGTACGGCGGAAGGGGCCGCCCGGTGCGCCTTGTACTCGCTGTACAGCTGCTTTCGGAACGAAGGTCCTGAGTCCACGAACACACCTGTGGCCACGATGGTGCACGATAAATAAAATGGATTAAAATCAGTAAATGGAATTAAATTGTTGTTCATTGATCAATGGTACCGATGTAGTCCGCTCTAAAATGGGGATCTTGTAGCATCTTGAGCATGGAACGCGTGTAGGAAAAGAGGGCGGTGACGGCCACCCCCGCACCATTCGTCATCTCGGCAATTGGCGTGTGGTAGGCACGGTGGGTGAGGAAGGAGCCATCGATGAGGATGGTGTGGGGCACATGCTCGGCCGGTGCGGGTTGATTGAGCTCGCCATTAATCTTAATCGCTCCATCGGGCTGCGATTGCTGCGATTCGAGAACAGCGCGTTCGAGTTCGGTCGCGATCGCGATGGCAGGCGCAGGTGCAGCACGTGTTGATGTACTGCGGCGAAGGAGGGGAAGAGATGTCGCCGTTAAAGGCTGCAATCGACCTCGCGCAGTCATTGTAATCGTTGAGATGGATGATGAAAGGGGTCGTTTGGGCAAATCTGTAGCCCGCCGAGCCGCAGTTGATCGTAGCACCGTGCCCCCTGCCATAGACGCAAAGCGAGGGGCGCCCTTGCTGATCCATGCATCAGCCGCCCGCAGCATGTCGCTACTCTACGCGTTTTGTGAAATTTAAAGAAATCTGTAAAAGTCGTGTTTTTATTCTTGGAAATGCTTGAGAGTGAAGAGAGAAGTGTTTTCCTCTTTACATGGCTAGATATGTGCAGTATGTACAGGGCAGGGCAGATGGTGGCTGGGCTAGGGTGGGTGATGATTTACAGCTGGACTAACAGGGGCTGGCTGTGGCATTGCTGATGTTGGTGCTGATGCTGGTGGGTGGGGACTGGCTGCAGCTGCTTGGCTGTCGCCGCCTCCTTCTTCTTGGTGTGCTCCCTGTCGTCGATCGGACTGCGACACACTGGACACACCGTCAACCTACGTTATACATAAGTCAAGGGCTGGTCAGACAACACAAACCGCAAATTGTGGTGCGTGCGTGTGCGTGTGCGTGTGTTATGGTGCAAAAGCCAAACATCGACGAACCGGATGGAACAAGCAAAGCAGATTTCCTGATGGCCGCAGGGATGGAGCTTGATGTCGCCCTCCTGTGCGTAGCAGATCTTGCACAGCTCGTCGTCGTCCAGTTGGTCGGTGGGGTCATCGCCGCCCTGCGCTCCAGCGTGTGCGGACCACGCCATGCCGGCGCCGGGATGCTCGCCCTCCGCCGCGCTGTCGGTATTTTCCTCCAGCGCAATGTCGTAGCGCGTCGCGAACTCGTTCACGCTTTGGTAACCCGCGGGCTGGAATCTGCAAATGGTGAGGGCAGTGAGCAATGCGACACGCATGACACATGTGCGCACGACGTACTTGAAGGGTTCGGAGCCAAAATTGAAGCGACACTGCTGAAAGGCGCCGAGGCTGAGGGCCGGGTAGAAGGCCAACCCGTGACGCACGCCGACAAAGGTGCGGGAGCCCAGCTCGCGGCTGAACTTTCCGTTGAGAGTGAACGCCATGACCCCGTGCTTCGTGTCATAGAGGCAGCCGACCACATCACCGGCCTTCCATCGCCTCTCCTTGCGCCCACACTGTGACACACGACACACGACACACGACACACGACACACGACACACGACACACGACACACGACACACGACACACGACACACACCAGTCAGCTGCTTACTCACAAAAGTGCCACCCGTAAACCAGCGGCGTACCGGTGCGGACGTGGCTGCGTGCCACGCCTGCTTGCGGCATCCGTCGTAGGCGTAGGAGAAGAAGTCGTCGCCGATGCCCGAGCCCTCCTACACGCCACATTGTTAGGCCTCCTTCTTTGGTCGCCCTAAGAGGCGCCTTGAGTTAGGTACCTCGGGCTTGAAGACTGAGTCCTTGGTGGCCCACCCGATCTGCATGATGCCGCCCGTGCGGAGGGTGACCTCGTAGTACCACCGCCCGCCTTCTCTGTACCCCCTCCCATTTCTACGCGCGCCGTACGTAGTACCCAACCAAACGTGAGCTCGGGTCAAGGGAAATAAACAAGGTTGGAAAAGAGAGAAAAGAATGAACGTACCTATCTACAGATGACACAAAGCAGTTGGCCCTGATGCTCCCGAACGACGCCGAATCGTTCCGCACCTCGTAGCAGTCCGTGGAGAGCTTGATGAAGTTTGTCCGGTCGGCAAAGTTGAGCGTCACCTGCTTGCCCGGCGGCATCCGGCTCTCCAGGTCCATTTCGTGAGAGTCCAGCTCGTCGCCATCCTCCTCCCCGTCTCCGCCACCGCCACTAAGCGCCGCCGCGGCAGCTTGTTCTGCTCTTCGCCGCCGGCTTCGACTGCTCTTGCTGCCTCGCCTGGCCCCGTTGTGTTGGCCGCTCACCTGGCGCTCCTCCGCGGCAGCTGCCTGATCAGCGTCTCCCGTCGCATTGGTCGCAGCCGGGGCGGCTGCGGCAACGTGGAGAATCTTCTTTGGCTTCTTCTCACGACCTGGGGTGTTCTCCTCCCGGTCGCTGTCGCTACTACCTCCGCCGCTATCGGCATGAGCGCCGCGTTTCCTCTTCCGTGCGGCGGCGGCGACGTCAGTGCCGACCACGCCAGAGCGCATCGACCCGTGGGCCAGGCCCCATTCGCACACGAGCCGGAGCTGGTGGTCGTTCGAATAGTGCAACAGCTCCTCGAGCCGCTCGAAATAGCCCAGCTGATGAAAATCAAGAAGTGAGCCAACAACGACAATGAGAGTGTAGAAGGGTGGATGGTTACCTCACTGATACGGCGCGCGTTGTCGGGGCCCGTCTTGCTGAACTTTTCCAACGTGAGCAGCGCGTGCATGCAGACCTGCGATGATTCATGGAAAGAGTGAGTGGGCTGTGATGATAAGGAGGACAGCCACACGGAAAAGGAACCGACCTCGGAGTCGGTCGTGTATCGGTGGTTGGCGTTGTCCATGAGGAACAGCAGCACGTCGTCCGTCAACATGCGCGACGCAACACGCACTGCACGAGTTCACATGGAGTGAGACAGAGACTTGTGAGCATTGCCTGAGGCGCGCGAGGGCCGCATACAATCGAATTTGCCGGCGAAGGCGTTCCACGCCACCAGCGCATTTCGCATTTGGCCGGCGTTGGCCTCGTCGCGCGCGAACGACAGCAGATCCTCGCTCGTGTTCAGAGCCCTGTAGAACACGCCATGGTAAGCCAGCAGAAACAACAACTGTGTGTATGTGTGTGTGTGGTGCTTGTGTGTGTGGGCTTGTGTGGGCGTGTGATGACATGTGCCAAAGGTACGGACCTTCGTGAATCACACAGGGGCATGAGCTCCATGAGCAGGAGAAGCTGGGTGGCCGCGTCCGTGCGCTGGCCGTCCTTCCTGCGCCACTGCTTCTGGCCAAACTTGCGCGCCACCTTCATCACAATCTCCACCCACATTTCGTCTGTCGCACAACGACCGACGACGACACACCAAGCAGCACATGAAGTGAGTGTCGGGCCATTACACGTTTTCTAGAAGTGTAGAAGAAGAAGAAGATGATGAAGAAGAAGAAGACACCAGCCAACCAAAGAACCAACCAACCAACCAACCAACCAACCATAACTAAGAAGGGAGTAATAGTCGAGAACGGTTTCACATCACTGAGGAAATGAATTGTGCTGACGAGCAATACGCGCCCAGGGCCAGAGCCAGCGCGTTCGTGGAATTTGTGGTGCTCCTGAATCACAGCTGGGGCCGTGCCGGTGTCGGTGGGTTGGGGGAGAGACGCGAACGGTACCGTCTTCGGCTTGGGCGGCCAGGGTGCGCATGGCGGTGTGTGCCGTCTGGTCGTCGTCATCCATGCACTGCTTGATGGCGTCCATCACGTCCTTGTCGTTCGACGGCCAGCAGCACGCCGCCAGCAGACACACCAGGCTCGTCGACATCTTCCCTCTTCTCTCTCTTCTCTCTCTTCTCTCTCTCTCTCTCTTCCTTCAAATGATGCTCTACTTATGCTGGGGGTCAGCCAGGCCCAAGGCAGTCAGCAAGGCTGCCATGAATAATAAATAAATGTAAATAAATAAATATGGCTGTGGCATAGGGCAGGACGTACTGGGGGGGGGCGTAGTGCTGGGGATGGGTGGGCAAGGGTGGTGAAAGTTGAGGGTGGGGTGCTGGTGGGCCTTGTGTGTGTTTGGTTTTTTGGGGGCGATGGGGATGACAGGCGCGTGCACCCCAAGCCACTCGCCGCAACGCCTTGCCCGAAATTTTCCTGCGACGTTTACCCCACTTTGACCCCCAAATTTTTGCCAACATTCTTTGCATACTTCTTGACACGTCAGCAATGATAAACTCGCCCATTGGTGGGCTGGAAAAGGGCTTGGCTCACCACAGCAAAGGTGGCCATCCCACCTCAACACACTGGGCTGGTGATGGGCTGCAGTGTGAGCTCTAGTGTGGATAAAGCACACCACCTTAAACTCAGTTAAAATAAATGTTATGCATTAATATAAATTGCATACTTCTGATTGGTCGAACAGACGGGCATGACGTGTGTAGAAAGAAGACACCGCCACGCCCGTTTCTTGAGCCTCTTCGTGCTCGTCTTCGTCTCAATGGCACCGGGCAAAAACCGCGATTGCAAGTGGTCCGCCTCAAGGCCATTGGCTGCGTCCGTACGACGTTGGGGGTGAACTCGCTCTCGCCACATACTGCCGCTCATCTAACTTCCCTCACGCATCATGGCGTCGTGGGGTTTGAGGTCCCCCCGGCGGTGCCCGGTGCCTCTACTCCTCATCTTTCATCTCCTGTTCTTTCTATCGATCTCCTGCGTCGACGTATCGTCGGCCTCCGTGCCTCATCTCTGCGCCGTCGTCAACTATCATTCCGGTACACCCCCGCTCTTCTTTTTAGTGTTTCATTTTTGTCTCGCTTTCGTTCTTTCCTTCGTTCTTTGTCAATCTTTGATCTTCCGATTCATTGTTTTTTAAATCATGAATGAATCGTCCGTTTATTGTCTTCTTCTTGTGAAGTTCCTGGTCTTCTACTGCGTGGGGTGGTGAGATTAATTAATATTTTTCCATCTTTTTTTATGGCACGTGCACAGGGACCACCGGTCTGGGACCAGTCGACGGCTTGGCCACGCCCGCTGCCGCCGCGACGTCGTCAGCGTGGAACGACCTCGCCTGGGCGAGGGACGCCTGCACCCGCAACGCCGGCGCCTCGTTCACCTTCGCCGACACCGACTGGCAACCGCAGCCGTCGCTCCGCATCTCGACCGACCTGGCCCAGCTTCAGGGCCTCGCCTCCTCCAACGGCCGCGTGTGGCGCTCGGTGACCGCGCGCCTGTCAGCCGACGGCACGCGACTCGAGCTTCTCAACATCACCATCGCCTTCCGGCTAACCCTCGCCAAGCCCGGCTTTGCCAGCGTGAGCGAGCTGTCGGGCGTTCTTACCAAAACCATCGTTGGCCTGCCGCTCGAGGCCGCCGCCAGCCTGCCCGTCGGGTGGTACGGCGCCCTCCAGAAGCCCAAAGGCGCCGCTGCGGGTTCGCTGGTGCTCTATGACGCCGATCTGTTCGACGGCACGCTGCCCGCCGCGGTGGTGAGTGGTGACGCAATCAGCGACGAGCTGCTCGAAGTGGCCGCCACCGTGCGCGAGGCCGCCGGCAGCCCGGCCCTACGGCAGGTGCTCTTCGACACGACGCCGTCGGCGCTGACCGACGCCACGCTGCGCGGGGCCTTCCTCAACGCATCGTCGCTCGCGCCGGTTTCTGCGGCTGACGCCGTTGGCGGCCAGGTGTGGCGCTCGGCCGCTGCTGCGGCTGCCGCGGGGCTCGTGCTGCAGAGCAGGGCCGAGTGCCGCGGGGCCTCGTGCGCCGGGCTGCCGTTCGTAGCCGCACTCGAGCAGATCGTCAACGCCTCTATCCACCGTCAGGGCGACACCGATCTGTGCGCATCGCCGGCGGTGGCGGTCGACTCGCTGCGGGCGTGGCTCAGCGTCGATCTCGCTGTCATGTACTCGCCCGCGGCCGGCGCCGACCTCACGCAGGCGTCGGTGCGGGTGCGCGGCATGAGCGCACGCAGCGAGGCCCTGTTCCGCTGCGCCGGCCAGAACGGTTCGTTCATCGGCATTGCGCTCTCCGTGACGGCGCCGCTGAGCGACTCAGTGGCCGACTGGCCCCTGTCGGCGCTTACCGACCAGCGCACGTCGGTGGGCCTCCTGCGGGCCATTCCGCTCGCCACCCACGGCTGGATGGCCGGAAGAGTGCTGCACACTACCGAGAAGAACGGCACGGCCGGGCCCACGGTGGAGCTCTTCACCGTGGCGCCCGGCGATCTGTTCGGGTCGGACGGCGGCGGCATGCTCCTGGCCGACCGCGCGCTGAGCGTGTCGACACTCAAGGCCAACGCGACGGCACTCTTCGCGGCCGTGCAGCGGCGGCTGGCGACGGACATGACACCAATCAACGACCGGCTGGCGGACCTGTTCCCTAGCGAGCCGGCGGCGGTGTCGGCCGCGGTCGAGGCCTACGCCGCGCAGACGCTGCAGCCGACGTGGCTCGGATTCCTTGCATACCACGCCCGCGCCCGGTGCCACCAGCACCAGCTCTTCGTGTCCGCCGACGGCCAGCTGGCCACTCTGTCGGTCGACTTCGGCCTGCCGCCCACGCAGCTCACCGCCGATTCGGACAACACCACCACCGCGGCCACCATCGCAGCCCAGGCCAACCTTGCGCTCAAAGCGCTGGGCAGCGCCGTCAAAGCTAAGTACGGCGGCATCACTAACTCCTACACCGTGCCAACCGTGTCGTCGGACCTCTCCAACGCCAAGGCCAGCCTTGCCAGCTTCTTCACCGCGGCCGTGAGCATCAACTGCTCATCGAGTGCGGTGGCCGTCGTGGTCACGCCGCAGTACTCGGCCGTGGCCTCGCTCAAAGCCGACTTCGCGGGCGTGTCGAGCGCTCTCTTCACCGCGGCCGATATCACCTACGACTTCTCCTCGGCCGCCGGCGCGGCGGCGTCCATCAGCGCCACACCGGCGTCGGCCCTCCAGGGCGCCATGGGCAGCACGGTGGGCCTCACGCCGGATGGCCAGCTAGCCATCGACGGCCCATGGACCAACGTGTCGTCCCTTGGCCCGCAGCTCCAGACCATTGCCAACGGCGTGGCCGAAGTGCCCTGGGCGCGCGGTGTTGTTCGGCCGTTCGTTGACGTCGACTTCGGTCGCATGTCGGCAACCACGCGCCTGGCCGACGTGATTTCGGCCCTTGGGACCAACATCACCACCAATGTGGCCCCAGCCATGCGCGGCTGGGAGCTGGCGCAGCGGATGAAGGCTGACATCGAGGCCCACGCCGCTGGCGATGAGACCATTATGGTGCACGCCCACGTGGTGCCGCTGGTCGGTGCGTCGCAGACGATGGACGTGTCGCTGGTGGTGCACAGCCAGCGGCGCGTGCAACTGTCGAGCGCCGGCACGACCTGGGACTCGATCGCTGACACGGCGCGCCTGGCGATTCCGCTCGCTCTCACCACGCGGCTGCGGTTCAGCGTGAGCGCATCGGCCGGCACGGCCGTCTCGTTCGGCGTGCGCGGCGGCGGTCGGCTCACCGGCGGCTGGGCGATCCCCTTCACGTACCACATGCTCTCCGGCGCGGTCACCAACGGGTCGGTTGCGATCGACGTCAGCCTCCCGGGCGGCGGCGCCAAGCTGAGCCTCAGCCTCGACGTCGCCGCGTCGCAGCCTGCGATGAGGAATGCGACAAATTCAACGAATTCCAAGAACAAGGAGCCGCTGGCGCTGCGGGCCGAGATCTTGGACGACGATCTGGTTGACCAGCTGGTGCCCGCCGTGTTAGTGGTCACACAGGCCGCCGACGGCAGCGATGCAACAATGGGCACGCGCACCATCAGCCCGTCTCGCCTGGTGTCGGCCCTGGGTGAGGCCCTTCTGCCCGCGCTCACCCAGGCCTTCACTGGCGCGCTCAACATCGCTGTGCCGCCGCTTAAGAAGCCGCTCGGCTCCATCACCCAATTCAACGAACTGGTCACGGCCGTCAAACCCTGGCTCACCACTGCGGCCGATCCGACCCTCGGCGCCGCGCGGCTAGTTCAGTCGGCCACCTTCTGCACCGCCACCGGCGCGCCCACGCTGCTCGCCTTTAACGTGAGCATCAACGACTTCGACCCAGTGCGCTGCGAGGCCGCCTCGCCGCTGGCGCCGGCCAGCGTCGACGCCCTGCGGGCCGACATCGCCACGATGCTGGCCGGGTGCGGCCTCGCCGGCTATCTCGAGGCCCAAGTGATCGACGTTGAGCGCGTTGTCACCCCCAACGAAAGCGACCGGCAGTGCGGCCACGTGGGCCTCTTCCCCGCCGTGCCGGGCATCGTGTGGAACTTTGCCATTGCCACCGACCCGATGCCGCCGACGGCCAACATCACCTTCGGCACCGCGACCTACATCTCCACGCCCAAGCCGGCCTTCGCGACGTGGACCGACCTGGCGCGCCTGCTGGCCGCGGTGCTGACCCACGACGATGCCGACCCCGCCAACGCGGCGCTGGTGGCGGTGCCCGAGTGGACCACAGCCGAGGCCGGTGTGGTGGTGCCGCCCGAGCTGGCCGCCTACTACCCGCCGCGGCTGCCCGCCGTGGCGATCCGCGTCGAGGCCCAGCACACCGCGGTCGACCACCAGTTCGAGCTCGACGCCCAGATGAGCACCGCCGACGGCGTGCTCCAGCTCCAGTCGCACACCGACGTGGGCACCGGCACCGTGCGCTCGTCCCTGTCAGCCACCTTGGTGACCGTGTTCGGTGTGCCGCCGCTGGGCGGCCGCGGCAACATCAGTCTCAGCACCAACTACGACGGCGTCAACACTACAGCCAACGCCACGCTCGTGCCCGCCGCGCCCGACAACACGTTCGCGCTCATCATGGGCGTTCAGCTCCTCTCGACTTCGGCCCCACCGGCCAACGTCGGCACGCGCCAGGTCATCACCCTGCCGCCCGGCAAGCTGCTGAGCGCGGCCCTGACCGACGACGTCGTGGCCCAGGTCGACCCAGCCCTGCGGCCCATGTTGGCCGTGTACGAGATGCCCAGCGATGGGCTCATCTACCCCATCACCCAGATCCGCTTCGACCTGGGGCCCCACCAGCTGGCCGACGGGCGGTGGGCAGTGCCGACGGCGTTTGGCCTCGAGGCCACGTCACAGCTGCCGGCCCTTACCAACGCCTCCAACGTGCCCTCGCAGTCGGTAGTGCTGGCGCGCGACGTGGCCATGCGCCTCGCGACGCGGGTCGAGACGGTGGGTGCGCTGCTCGATGGCGAAGGCCGCAGCAACCGGCGCGCGGCGCCCACGGCCCAGGGCCGCATCGCCATTCTCGGGTTTTCGTCAGGCCAGCACGCAGCGCTGAGCCAGGTCGAGGTCGAGGTCAAGGGTTTGGGGCGCTACCAGACCATGGCCGAGCTGTACCCGCCGCGCGAGACCTTCTTCGACCAGTTCGCGGTAGGCGTGGCCCTCAACAACTCGGCTGCGGTGGGCGGCCTGCAGATGACCGATCTCCAGCGCGTTGACACGGACCTGCCCGACGTACACTTCGCCCAGGAGGGCCGCTGGGCCGTCGACAGCCTCGATGCGCTCAAGGCCCTAACCACGCAGGCGCTCACCAGCTGGACGGCCGAGTTCAACGGCACCGCGCGAGCTGTCGACACATTCCGCAGCCTGTTGCATACCAACAACTCGATCTGCACGTGGATGGGTCTGGCCTCCAACGTGTCGCAGGCCATCGTCATGGCCAAGGCCGCCGGCGTGCGGCTGCCCTTCAGCCAGCACGGCTTCGGGTCGCTCCTGTCCGACAGCCTCGCCTCGTCGCTGGCCGAGCTCCACACCAGCGTGTGCGTCAACCACGAGCCCTTCTCGCTGGGTACCTACTGCCGCGTGGCCCGTGGCGCCTTCGGCGGCACCACGACCGCCTGCGCCAACGCGACCCTGTCCGACTCGGGCCTCACGGTCGACCTGGTCGTGGTGCCCTTCAACCGGTCCTACGTCGACCAGCTGCGGTTCGACACCAGCTCGCTCTTCAACAACGCGCAGGTGCCGGTGGGCCTCGGCGCCAGTGGCGACCTGTCCTTGCTGGGCGAGTTCGACTTCCGCATGCGGCTGCTCGCCCGCTTCGGCGGCGATGAAGGCGGGGTTTCGTTCGGGCTCGACCCGGCCGGGACCTACTTCTCGGCGCGGGCCGGGTTCGACGTGCAGGGCACGTTGCGGTTCTACTTCGGCCCGGTGTCGCTCAACCTGCTCACGGCCCACGCCTGGCTGGGCGACCCTGCCACCCTCATCGTCCGCCTCCTGCCCACGGCAGCCGCTGACGTCAACGCGCTCGAGTTTGTTTCCGCCGAAAAGTCGTCGTCGTCGACAGAGCTTGTGACTGTCGACACTTGGTCGAGCCCCGAGACCGGATCATTGGTCGACACGCAGGGCCGGCTCGAGATCTCGGGTAATGCGGGCTTCACGGCCGTGGTGGGCTTCAGCACCAGCGTGCAGTGCTCGATCGACGTCAGCGTGCCCGACCTGGGGGCCTTCCTCGGCGGCCAGCGCCCCAGCGTGTCGCAGCGCGGGTGCGGCCAGGGCTTCGCGCAGGAGCTGCTCAAGGCGCTGCTCAAGCAGTCCCTGCTGGACTACTTCTCATCGCGCTTCCTGGCCCAGTGGGAGTCGGGCTTCGCCCAGTTTATGGGACGCCTATTCGGCCACACCGGGCCGCTGCGGGCCGGCGGCCCCGTGGTGCCGCTGATCGACAAACTGGTCACGGCGCTGATGACCGACAGCGTCGGGCGGATGAGTGGCGCCGACGCCATGAACCGGCTCACGACGGCTGTCAACGGCATCACGACGTCGCTGCTGCAGCGCAACACGACGGCCGACATGCAGAAGCTGGACCAGCTGGTGCTCACGCTCATCACCAAGGCCCTGTGCCGCGAGCTGGCGCCGGTGCTGGCCGAGTGCCCGCCCGTGCCCGACGTCACGTCCCCCGAGTACGTGTGGCCGCTCCACTTCCGCGGCGTCAACTCGCGGCCCCTCGCCCGGCTCGGGTTCAGCCTGGGCGGCCACGGCTTCGCGGCGCTCGACCTCAAGTGTGCCGGCGCTGTAGTCATGGAGTGGGACCTCCAGTTCGTCATGGCCTTCAACCGCACCCACGGCCTCGACTTCCGCTTCGACCAGTCGCCCGAGGTCTTCACGGGCGACATCGCGCTCGAGGTGGTGGGCGGCTGCGGCCTGTCGGGTACCATCGGCTGGATCGGGGCCGACCTCTCGATCGACCAACCCAAGCTGCTCGAGGGCCGGCTCACCGTCGACCAGCGCTTCCAGGTGGACCTCGGCGTGCGCGCGCAGATCTACGGCAAGGCCGAGCTGGGCCTGGCCGGCAAGCTGGCCGAGCGGCTGGCCCACGCGCCCGACGCGCTCGACGCCCTGCCCCACTGGCAGGCCACGCTCAACCTCACCTGGGGCTGGGACCTGCGCGCGCCCAAACAGGCGCTAGTGCCCAAATTCGCGCTGACCGAGATTCGCTTCTGCGTGGGCCGCCTCCTGTCGCACGTCGTGTCGTCGACGGTGTCGCAGACCGTCGACCGGCTCCTGAGCCCGCTCGAGCCCGTGCTCGGCCCCAACGGCCTGCTCCTGCGTCCGATTCCGGGCCTCTCCGACGTGTTCGGCCACGACCTCAACATGATCCAGCTCCTCATCTACGCGTGCCGGGTCAACGGCGAGTGCCAGCTCAACGGCGTCGTCGACGCCCTGCGCACCTTTGTCGACATCTACCACAAGCTCGACACCGTGCGCCAGATTGCGGCCGCGCTCGAGGGCGACGGGTGCAACGTCGTCCAGCTGGTGCGCGACTTCATTGTCGACTTCAACACGCCGGTGCCGATCCCCATCTACGACGGCGCCATCCCCCCCGGCGGCCTCCAGTTCAACGGTACTGCCGACGCCAACCCGCAGCTCAAGCACACCGTGTCGGCCTTCTACGCCGGCGTCGTCACCTCGGGCCACTTCGGCGTGCGGCTCTACATGTTCGACAACATCGGCCAGAACCTGGTGAGCGCCATGCTGGGCCAGGACTTCCCGCTGGCCGGCGTCACGCTGCCCGACGTCACCTTCTTCGTGTCCAAGGAGTGGTGGATCCCCGTGTGGGTCTTCCCGCGCGTCGATCTGGTGCTGGGCGTCAACGCGCGGTTCACGCTGAGCTTCGGCGGTGTGGCGCTCATGTACTCGGGCCTTGCCGACGCCTACAAGACCGGCTCGCCGGGCGCCCTCTTCGGCGCCCTGGCCCTGCCCACCCGCAATGACGACGGCTCCGAGCGGTGGCCCGTCCAGGCCGCCATTGGCTTCAAGGGCGGTGTCGGCGTCAGCATCTTCATCTTCCGCGGCGAGGTCTACCTCACCGTCACGCTCGAGGGCGACGCCGCCTTTGTCGACGTCGACCAAGACGGCTGGGTCACCTTCAACGAGATCGCCTACTTGGTGCGCCTCAACGGCGTCAAGGGCGCCGTGCGCCTGCGCCTCGTCCTGCGCGCCGGGTTCGGCATCAAGATCCAGGCCTGCATCCGGCTACTCTGGAAGCGCAAGTGCTGGACCCTCTTCAACAAGCACTGGGACCGTTCGTGGCCCCTCTACGACAACTCGCGTCGCCTCTTCGACTCCATCGCCGCTGCCTCGGGCTCGCAGTCCTCGGTCAACCTCGGCATGGTCGCCTTCAACCCGCAGACCGGACACTCTGCTCTCGGCTACGACGATGGCGGTGATGACGGTGACGGCTACTACAACGGCCACGGCGTCATCTCCGACGATGACACAATGACGATGATGAACACGACGATGATGACGATGGTGAAGCCGCTGGCGGATATGCGTGCGGCGGACCAGACGGACCTGACGTACTCGATCTACCAGACGCCGGCGGGACTGACGGTGGACTTTGCGCCGATGGGCGTCGGGGTGGGCTCGGGCGCGCCGCATCTGTCGCGCGCGGGGCTCCCCTCGGGCCAGACCATCGCGGCCTACGGCAACCCGGGCGCCACGCCCTTCACCTGGGCCGTCGGCTACGTGGCCCAGACCGTCGCCATGCCGGCCTACGCCACCGCCACCCTGCGCTTCCTCGTCTCTGAGTACCCCGGCGTGAGCGCGATGACCGTGTCGCCGCAGGTGGTGTCGCCCGACACGGCGCCCGGCGTGACGGTGTCGACCTGCGCGATGCTCCATGTCGCCCAGCCCACGACGGGCGTGGCCTACGGCGTGTGGGGCGTGCCCTGCGCGACGCTGCTCGAGTCGATGGTGACCAACAACGTTTCGCTCGCGGGCGCTGCGGCGGCCTACCCGCACCCGCTCACCCTGTCGGGCGAGGCCTGGGCTGTGTCGAGCACCATCACCGCCACGCAGCTCACGATCGCTTCGGGCTCGCTCTCGGCCGTCGACGGCCCCAGCGCGGCTCAGGTCACGCTGCCGGGGGCCTACCAGGTCCTCACCGTGTCGGGCGACCTCCAGCGGCCCGCCACCTACACGCTCGCTGACGTGCGGGCGGGCGTGACCGCGAGCGTGACGGGCGGCGTGGCCGACGATCTGTTCGTGGTCCAGGGCATGCACCTCCTGCACGGCAGCACGACAATCGCCGGCGGCTCGGGCGTCGATGCGAGCGAGGTGACAATTGTGACCGACGCCGGCGTGGAGCTTGACGTGACGGTGACGCCCGCGTGGCTCGTAGTCGAGAACGCGCTGGGCGTGGCCAACACGCTGAGGCACAGCAGCGTCGAGCGGCGCACGTACCTGGTCCACGGCGCGCCTAGCACGCGGTCGCGGGTGACCCTTCTGGCGCCGCAGCGCGACGACTCAGTCGTGATCGTGGCCCACGGCGCGCCCGGCGGCACCATCGCGCAGCAGATCACCGGCTGCGATGGCAAGTCCGAGGTGCGGTACTCATTCCGCGACGGCGGCGATCACGAGCTTCGCATCGGCAACAACCAGCGAGTGACCGACATGCGCTGCACTGTGTGGCTCGACGCCATTCCGCCCGGCGGCGCCGGCGGCCAGACGGTGAGCGTGATCATCGAGGCGTCGGCCGAAACGCGGCCGCTCCAGTACGACGTGCAGGAGAACGCCATCTTAATCTACGACGTGGAGGGCGACGGCAGCTTCTTCCACCTCATGTTCGACCAGATCCAGCGGGTCCAGATCCAGTTCGGCGTCGGCGGCACTGTGCTGCGCATGGCGGAGGGCACCACCGGCACCGAGTTCTTCTTCGACTTCATCGACACCAACGCGACGACGGTCAACGAGGCACGCATCGCGGCGACCAACAGCCCGGTGCTGCTGGCCGGCCATCTGACCACGGTCGACGTCGGCCCGGCCCAAACCGCGATCGTGAGCGTCGACCCGCTGCAGGACATCCTCGCGCCCGTCGCCATCGCCCAGCCGCCCGCACAGCTCCCTTCTGCACTCGTGCGGCTGGCCTCTGGTACCGGTCCGCGCGCGCCGGCCCAGCACTACTACCTCGACAGCGCGTGCCTCGCCGCGCGCGACCGGAGCTCGTCGGGTGCGCCGTCGCCGGTGCATGTGGGGACCAAGCCGTCGGCCTGGCTCTGCGGGCTGATGACCCAGCACGGCCTGCCCGCCGCGGCCTGCGCCGACCCGTGCCCGGTGATCTACACGGGGCCGATCAACGTCACCATCGCCACGGGCTGGGCTGATGACTCGTTCTACGCCGCCGACGTGGTGGCGGCCAGCGTGGCGGTGAGCCTCGGGCCGGGCGCGGACAACGTCACCTGGCTCGCGGTGCCGGCCAGCGCCGGCGTAGGTCGGGTCACGGCGCGGTTCGATCTGGGCCACGGCTCGGATCAGCTCCTGCTAGCCTCGCCCGTGCGCAACGTGACCGTGCTCCTGGGCGATGACACCGACGTCGACCAGGTGGCCTTCTACAGCGGCGGGCTGCCGGTGCCGCCCAACATCAACGGTAACGTCGTGGCGCCGGTCGGCCCCGACGGCGCGGCGCTCACCCTCGAGCAGGTCCACCTCCAGGATCTGCTGTTCGTCTACGGCGGCAATCCATCCGGGCCGCTCGGTGGCGGCTTTGCTGTCGACAGCAATGCCACGTCATTATTGCCAGGCGGCCACCGCGTGGGCGACGATCGGCCGGTGGTGACGATCAACGTGACGGTGCAGGGCCAGGTGCTCAACGTGGACGCCCAGTCGGGCATCATCTACCACGTCGTCGGGTCGGCTCAATCGGCCATCGTCAGCCTCAACGGCAAGGGCCGCCCGCAGCCGCCGTTCCCCACCGCCGTCGACTGGGACGTGCTCGTCGACGTGCCGCCCTCCATCGGGCTATCGGTCACCATGCTCGCCGAGAGCGGCTCGCGGTCCAAAGCCACCATCAACATCATCGACCAGTCGCCGGGGCCGTCGGTCCAGTCTGTCGACATCCGCTCGAGCGAGCCGGACGGCCTGTGCACCACTGTGGTGGGCCTGCTTGAGGTGCGCATCAACCACGTCGACCACCTCAAGATCGACGCCCGGCGCCCCATCACCGCCCGCGTGACCGGCACTGCCTACGCCGACCTGGTCATCGTCACTCCCGACGCGCCCGCAGCCGGCTCGTCCCCGTCGTCGGTCTACCTGGCCAGCGTGGAGAACACGACGCTGGTGGTCAACGCCACTCTCACTGTCGCCGCCCCAGCGCTGCTGGCCACTCGCGCCATCGTCGCTGCGGGCCAACGCGCGCAACTGACCTTTGACGGCTACGCCTTCGGCAGTGGCGGCGCGTCGTTCGTCGACGGCTGCCTGCTGGGCATCGGGCTAGCCGCGCCGTCTACGTCCTTCTCGCCGTGGTTTGCCGGCGAGGCTGCCGCGGCGCTGGGTAGCGCCACCGCAGCAGCGGCGGCCCAGGCATGCTCGTTCTATGGGCTCCGGCTGGCGAGTGTCAACCTGACCACGCCCGCGCTGAGCCTGGGCGGCCTCGGCGCTGATCGCGCAGCGCGTCGGGTCAACCTGCTCCAGGTCCCGACGGCCGTGACGCTCGACGACGACCTCCAGCCCTGGGTGCGCACCACGATCGGGGCCGCCGCGCTGGCCGTCGACGACCGCTTCGTGCTCGATCTGACCGCAGCGGGCGGCATCGTTACTGTCGCGTCGCCTGTCTTCGGCCCGGCCAACGCGAGTGCTCTCGACGTGTTCGTCATTGAGAATATCGAGACGCCCTACTGCCGCTGGCTCCTCGGCGCGCCGGACAACGCCACGACCAATAACACCGCGGCATCGGGGGCCACGCTGCTGATGCAGGACGCCAGGCAGCGGGTGTCGCTCTACGGCTCGTCGCTGGTGTCGCCGCGCCACATGCCCCGCGTGCGACTGCACGGTCCGCTCGCCGTCGCCGCGCTGCTGCACAACACGACCAACGGCACCGCGCGCGACGTCGTGCTCAACCCGGCCTCGCTCTCGGTCGTCGAGGCGCTCGTGCCCATCGTGCCGCCGCCTCCGCCCCACGGCAACGGCACCGCCAACGGCACCGCGGCGTTCGTCTCGCCTCTTTCGCGCAGGGAGTTTGGTGATGACGTCAGCAGCGAGCTTTACCAGCAGCCGCTGTTGTACGTGGAGTGGATCATCGCATCATGGCAGAAGCAGGGCTACCTGCGCGTAGAGCTCGCCGACGGCATCAACAGCGTCGTGTTCAACCACACCAGCGCTTCGGCGTCAGCGGCCTTCCAGATGCCCACGCTTGTCATGCGCGAGGCGGCCGTGGCCACGCTCGTCCCGCCTCAGCTCGGTCCGTCGCGAACGCCGTCGGTCAACTTGCTGCACACGCGCGAGATCAAGGCCGACCTCTCGACCCAGTTCCTCGAAGCGTTGCCAACCGACGATGAGGGCTACTGCCTGCAGCCGACGGAGCAGACCGACCGCAACTCGTGGCTGTGGCTCACCGTGCGGCAGGCACCCTGGCTCGAGCCCTACCTCGCATGCCGGCCCGACGCCGAGCTCGAGCGCTGCCGGCGCGACCACTTCGTGTCGCTCGATCTCGACCACCAGCACCACCGCCTCCGCGCCGTGCTCCACCTGACGCCGCTGAAGAACATCAGCCCTGTCGGCAGCAACCACTCCGCCAACCACTCCGCCGCCAACGCCGGAAGGGACGTGCCCTTCGTGCTGTTCGTCGCCGGCGCTGGTGCGGTCCACCACCCGATGGCCGTGGGCGCGCCCACCGAATGGGACTATGGCCTGAGCGTGCTGGTGCTCTTCGGCGGCATGATGGCCATCGGCTTCGGCTGGTGGGTCATCACTGGCAGCGTCATTCCGGCGGCCTGGGGGCCGTTCGTGATTACCGCAGCGCTGGCGGGCCTTGTCGAGTCCGACACGACATGGGACCCGCGCGTGGTGTCGATAGTCGAGGCGGCCTACTGGATGGTGAGCTCGTTCGTGTCGGGCTGCCACTCGCTCGGCGTGTTCCATATCTGCGTGATGGCCGTCTTCCTGGGCCTCGGCGCGCTGGGCCTCGCCGCCCTCTTCCTCCGGGACTCGTGGTCGCGCCTGCTGGTGCCCCTGGTTCGCCGCGCGGTGACGGCCCTGGCCGCCGTCGCCATCCCCTTCGTCATCGCCCAGGCGCCGGCCCGCGCCGGCCAGTCGGTGGGCTGGAGCGTGTTCACCGGCAGCCTCGGCCTGTGCGGCCTGTTCGTGGTCGCGTCGCTGCTCTTCCACACCTTCGCCGCCATCCGCAGCCGCACCCGCCGCTTGCCAGCCGCCGCGCCCGCGCTGCTCCTGGCCGCGGTGGTGGTCGGCATGTCGATCCTCACGCGGCTGCGCTACGACGACGACGAGGTGACGCACAAGATCATCTTCATCGCTGCAATCGCCGCCGTCGCCGTTGACGGCGTGGCGAGCCTGTGCGGCATGCTGGTGCTGACGTCGCTGGTCAAGGGCTGGTGGCGCGTGAGCCCGGGCCTCATCTCCGGCGTCACGACGCTCGCCAGCGCCGGCTGCGGCTTCGCCTTCCTCTTCACCCTCAACTACAGCGCGGGCCTGCTGCCGCTCATCATGTGGTACGTGTGGGCGCTCCTGCCGACCGTGGCCGCCGTCTTCGTGCTGGTCCTGCCTTGCCCGGTCATCACCAAGTCGACGAGCAAGAAGGGTACCACGGAGGAGCTGGGCCTGACGGTGGCCGAGAACGAGCGGCCGCTGCTGCGCGGCGAAGAGGTGGGGCGGCGCGAGAACACCGGGTCGTACGTCCCGCCGCCCTTCGGCTCCATCAACGGCGGCTACGAGGGCGTCACCGGCGACGTGGACACCGACGTCGCGCGTCTGTAGAGCTAGAGTGTAACACTCACATGCACATCATGTCATCAATTAAAGCACTTCATTTTCTCGTCGTCGTGGGTACCCACACACCGACGTCGGTGTGTTGGCGGAAGTGGCCCGTTCATCCCATGAAGCCGTCCTCGTCGTCGCGTCGGAAGTTGATGCTGCTGGCGCCCATCCCATAGAGCGCCTCCGCGATCTTCTCTCGGCAGGCGTCCGCTCCGACCGGCACCTGGTTTGCGACCACAGAGCGCCCGAGCGTGAGCTCCTCCAAATGCAAAGTTGGGCCACGTGGCGGCACGTACCATCACGTCCGAAGTCCTGATGGTGCTGCCGCAGAGCCCGAGAAAAATGAAGTTCTGGGACTGTTCTACAGTTACCCTATTGGCCCATGAGTTTTCAAAAGCACATTCAGCACATGCCTGTCTTGATAGTGAAGTGATCACCTAGCAACTTTTAGTACCACTGAAAAAGGGGTAGGGGGATGAGCAAGCACTTCACCCTACATTCATAGCAATGGCAACTGTTTGTGCCAATGATATGGGGCTAGGGGGGGGGACAAGCAAGCAGTGAACTGATGATCTTGGTTCCCTAAGAAGGGTTGCATGGATCCCATCTTCCGGAGTTGCCTCCTTTTTCAGGGTTGTGCCACTGAAAATGGCCATTTTTGTGGGCCTCTGATTGGCTAAGCAATTGATGAGAGTAATATTATTGTGGTTTTCAGTGGTTTAGCATCTGTGGCCAGAAAATAGCAGTGTGTCGGCTATGTCCGAGGAAGGAACGCCCCACATTGGCCCCCTTAAAAAACAAAAGGGGACGGAGGCGCTCCCTGCAAATCAACACTCACAGCTCCAAAGACATACACACAGCAAACATGGCTTCTTCTTCAGCCCATCTCCCCACGCCGGCAGTCGCTCCTGCAAGAGCGCCCGCTGTCTCACATAGCGCCCAGTTCGTGCAGGTGCTCTCTCGTTGCAAACTCTGACGTGAGCTCAGCACTCGCAGTCACTAACTGCTTGCAGGAGAGAGAGGACGCACTGGCCTCCACGGAGAAGGAGGCGATTGCCGCTCACGAAATCGTGCTAAGAACTCAGGCGTTGATCGACAACAGCGAAAGCTTCAGTCGTGGCTTCAAAAAAAGAGCCAGCCCGTCGTGGTTCTCTCACATTTGCAACCTCTTCCGCTAGATCCACCACGCCAAAGATGCCTCTCCTCCACACTCTCTTCTTTGTGTCTTTCTAAAAGGCGGGAAATCCCACCCGCCGTTCAGTTTTGTTTTTTTTAATTGTGAATAAATCCACATCCTGACCCCATTATCCACATCATCATCCCGTGCGCCCCTCGCCTCACCTGATCTGCACCCGCCTCATTCTTCCTGCTGGCACACCCAAAATCTGTAGCAACCCTCCCAGCAACGGCAGCATCATCGCTTCGGGCCCAATCACCATGACCATTCGCTAATCTTTTTTTTTTACATTTGTCAGTGGTTGATGTCGAGGCCCAGCGCGGCCAGGCCGCCGCCGATGAGAGGCGTGGCCATCCCGTGTTCTGACTGCGGGTGTGGTGGGTGAAGAAGATAATGGCGCCCTTGATCCCTTCAGATCACGCACCTGTTCCGCACACAACACAAAAGCTTCGCCTTTCTCTTCACCTCAACTACAGCGCGGGCCTGCTGCCGCTCATCATGTGGTACGTCCCGCCGCCCTTCGGCACGGTCAACGGCGGCTACGAGGGCGTCACCGGCGACGTGGACACCGACTTCGCGCGTCTGTAGAGCTAGAGTGTAACACTGACCACATCGTGTCATCAATTAAAGCACTTCATCCTCTCGGGCTATGTACACGTGCTTCGGCCTGGGCTCTTCTCGTCGTCGTGGGTACCCACACACCGACGTCGGTGTGTTGGCGGAAGTGGCCCGTTCATCCCATGAAGCCGTCCTCGTCGTCGCGTCGGAAGTTGATGCTGCTGGCGCCCATCCCATAGAGCGCCTCCGCGATCTTCTCTCGGCAGGCGTCCGCTCCGACCGGCACCTGGTTTGCGACCACAGAGCGCCCGAGCGTGAGCTCCTCCAAATGCAAAGTTGGGCCACGTGGCGGCACGTACCATCACCTCGCGCTCGAGCTGCTCTCTGCTGATGTAATGGAACAGGACGTCATCGTTGCTCGCGGCGCTGGCACCCGGACTAACTGAATCGGCGGTCTCCGCCTCCGTCTCGGTTTCTTCGTTTTCTGAGTTGGGTGTACGCATAACTGAAAGGGCCAAGTTCATCAGGGCCACACGCACGCACACGCACACGCACACGCACACGCACACGCACACGCACACGCACACGCACACGCACACGCACACGCACACGCACACGCACACGCACACAACAGCATAACAAAGGCAGCGCACCTCGACGGAGGATGGCCAAGGGAAAGGGGTTGCAGATCTGTACGGAGACAACGCCCGCCGGGTGCGGCGGGGCAATCACCTCCAACAGCTCCTCACTGCGCGGGGCCAACGTAAGAACACACGCACCACCGCACACGCACACACGACACGCACGCGCACACGCGCACACGCAAACGTGCCTGTGGTACTTGAGCGGGAGGTTGCGCACGGGGCCAAAGCGGCAGGTGCAGCCGCGGATGAAGTTGGATCCTACGATGAGCACGCGCTGGCCGCCCGAGGTGAGGCCCACGTTGGGGTGGAGCTCGGAGATGCGCGGCAGCGAGCTCACGTAGCACGCCTGGAGCGCAGCAGAAGATGAAGGAAGAGGATGGAGAGGCGAAGTAGAAGAAGATGATGGCGCCGATGATGTCGAGGTAGAAGATGAAGCGAGATGAAGAGGCACAAGTGGTGGGGACGAGGGTGCAGAAGAAGAAGATGCCAAGACGAGATTGAGCGAGGCGCCTTCGTGGACGCCGGCTTGTGCCAGTGTGGTGGTGTCGCTCAGCAAGATGCCGCCAAAGATGACCTTGGCCGAGCGGATGAGGGCGAAGGGATCAATGAGCGAGAAGGGCGCCTGCCGCGCGCTGGCTGCATGCTGCGTCGCCACCACGTCCTTGAGTGCAGAGATGGCCGCCGAGCGAGGCAGCATCAGGCTGATTGCCGCCACGGGAAACGGCGACACTCTTGCCGGTGACCCGCGTATGTGCACTTCCACCCTCATCTCCTCTCCCGCTCCTCCTCCGTCTCCTTCTCGCATCTGCTTGCCTTCCATCTTTGTAGCGACCTGTTTTTATTTTTATTTATTTTTATTTTTATTTCTTTTATTAATTACAATAAATAATAAATAAGTAGCACTCAGAGGTCCATCTCACGGTTGCAGCTGGGGCACTTCCTGCTCTGCTGCAGCCACTTGTCCACGCACTCCTTGTGGAAGACGTGCATGCACTCCAGCCGCCGGAGGGTGTCGCCAGTGGAGAAGTCGCTCAGGCAGATCACGCACCTGCTCCGCGCACAACACACGACACACAACACAACAAATGCGCACACGACGCAACACAACACACAACACACAGTGCACAGATGAGTCAACAGCGTAGCATGTGACGTCTCAGATGGTGACGGTAACGTACGATGGTTCGCAGGTCATGCCCGCCCTGAAGGTCATCGTGGGCAGCCGGTCGATGTCGCGTACGCCCACGGCCACGTTCGGCAAGCTGACCAAGTCCTGTGCTCCAACCAATACGCCAAGAATCAGCAAAAGACAACCATTGCAGCACGCCAGCAGATGAGAGCTGCGCTTGGTGTGTGTACCTCGTACGACATGTTGTGGTCTTCCACATCCTGCGGGGCTTGGACCCGGCGCTGCGGGAGGAGCGACCAGAGCCTCGCGGGCGGCACGACTGGGGTAGGGGTCGGTGGTGCGGCGTCGGCAGCAGCAGAAACGGCCTCGATAGCGGCGAGGTCCATCACTTCTCCGGCCTCGAGACTGGACTCGAGCTCGAGCTGCTTCGCCAGCAGTGTGTCCTCTTCCTCCTGCAGCGCACGGGCGAGACGTGCGTCCTCTTCCCTTCGCTCTCGCTCCTCTCTCTCCCTCCGCTCTCGCTCTCGCTCCTGCTCCTCCCGTTCTCTTTCTCGTCTTCGCGGTCGTTGCTGCTGGCGTGGGCTTTGCTGACGTGGCTGCTGCTGCTGCTGCTGCCGCCGCTGAGGCTGGAAGTGCAGCTGTCGGTGCAGTGGCTGCGGTTGCTGGAGGTGTGGCTGTGGTTGTGGTTGGTTCGGCCTGGGCGGGTCATGGAGGCGTGCGGCCGCGGTGAACCGCAGGATCCGGCGGCGGTGGCCCAGCGGGACGCCGAGACAGCTGCCCAGCTCGGTGTCGCCGATCTCGAGCAGGGCCGGGCCGTCGACCACTTCGGTCCGGAAGGCCTTGACGTGGCGGCCCAGTCCCTCCCTCTCCAGCCACGCGCACACCTGGTGTGGTCGATGTCTCAGCGGGCAGGCAGCAACGAGTAGCGGAGCCAAGGGCGAAACAAATTTGATTGAATCGGACAGGGGGGCGGGCGTACGTCGTCTGTGGTCCATTGCTGGACCTGTGCGAGAGTAGCCTGGGCCGAAGAGCTCGAAGAAGATGAACTCGGCGATGAGGCTGAGCAAGATGGCGAAGAAGAAGAAGAAGAAGGGGGAGGCGAGACGGGAGAGGAGGAACTTCTACGCAAGGCGCGCTGTAGGGCGCGCTGCTCGAGCAGCTCCTGGTGCTCTCGCTCGGACTCGCGTTGGGCGAGCCGCGTCATGCGCTCTTCCTCGGCCGCCAGCTCCTCCCGCCCGAGCCGCAAAATCCTGGCCATTTCTTCATCTTCATCTTCTTCCCGCCCCGCCGCGATTTGCGTGGTGGTTCTCGCCCACGAGGCGCTCGATCGCAACGGCGTCGTGGGACCTGGGGCAGGGGCTTGGAGCGACTCCACCAGGGAGAGCTCGAGAGCCAACCGCAGGTCCTCATCGTGCACGTCCATCTCTCCTTGCGTTCGGCCAAAAAAGAGCGGAAGGGCTTGACGAGAAATTGTGGAATTCTTGTAATGTGGATTTTTGCCTGGGTGGCAAAGTTGAGATCTTCACAAGGAATAAAGGAAGATGAGAGCAGAAGAACATGAGAGACTGGCACCCTCAGTCCCCTGGGCTGACCCCTGTTGGGAGGAAGCACAGCAGGACACTGGCACCAACCACAGCAGTCCTGGAGAATGAGCAGCATCAAGGGAGGGGGCCAGGTGAAGGATTGCTGTTTCAGCATGGCAGTTGCTCATTCTTGTTGTGCTTCTCACACCTCCACCTATCCCTTTGTGTGGTCAACCATGTCCTGGGGCTCACCTGCCAACATACGCAAACATCACCACAAGCTCCTTGGACACATTTTTATGCCACCTGCACCTTTTAATTGTTGTTGTTTTCACTCAAAACAAGTATTGTCAAAGTAAAATTGCCAGCAATGCCAGGTGGGAAATCCTACAATTTTTTTATAAACAAGAGATACCATCTTAAAAAAGACTGGTGGGCTGTTGCTTGAGGATCAGTTTTGGGTCAGGAAGGGGTGTGGGATTCACCTTGTTTTTTTTTCAAGAAGAGGCACATGTGTTGCACCTTGTAAAGGTGAGCAGGTGTTGCTGAGGTTGCACACAACGATTTTAGTAAGAAAAATCAGTGAAAACTCCACCAAATCTTCGAATTGGCCAATGCATAAATCAATTGACAACCCATCAGTTAATCTTATTAATACTCACCCATTCTTCAATCTAACCAGTGCCAAAACCAGTTCCTTGTTGATTAGCACCTCCACAATTTCAAGAGGCAACAATAAGACAATACACCAACATAATCAAATTAGTTTAGACTATTTTTTCACAGTCATTTTCTTACTCACATTTCATCTGGCCAGAGGTTCAAGGCTAGAGCCTTAAGGCTCCATTGATGATGTCCACACACTCATGCCAGGAGCATAGGAGCATGCACAGGACGTCAGCTTGAAGAGGCATGGAGTGGGCAGTGAGTCCCACCTGATGGCAAGCCACTCCTCAGCAGACTCCTTGGCCAGCCTGGGACAGCTGCTCACTGACTGTCAACCAGGTGCTGATCACTGCAAGCACATGGTCTCACCCACTCTTGCCTCTCATGTTTAAGCCAGTGTTGTTCCCACTCCTCTGCAGCAGGTGGCATGTCAGGTGTCTTCCCTTGGATCTTGGGCACCTTCATTGGTGGGCTTGACACCTTGCACAAAGTCTGTGCCCGTCCTGTGCTTGATGTCAACTCCATCTCCATGGGCATCTGGCATTCATTCTTTGGCCTGCTCACCATGGTCTTGTGTGTGTTCCTGTAGTCCCATGGGCTTGCCTTGTGGTGGCTTGTTTGCACAAATCACTTGTGGTTCCAGTTGGGGGAGGTCAGGCTTGCATGGTGCTTCAAAGGCTGAGATCTGATATTGTCACCAGTCCATATAACATCATGGTGGACAGTCAGGCACCTTGCACAGCCCTTATCACTCAGTGTGTGACACCTTCAGGCCTCTGTATCCAGACTGATGATGCCAATTATCATTTCGTTTTTTTTTCTTTGTGATATTGTCTTTGTTGTGGAGTTGCTGGCCCAGATGGTGAGTGAGAGTAAGAACAGAAGGAAAATGTGGATAAGACCATTGCAATCAGGCCATTGTGATCACACAGAAACATGCTGTGTGCCAATCTTACCTGATGGGAGTTGATTAGTCCTCCTGCTTTGCCCCCTCCTCCTCCTCTTAAGAGCAGAGGAGAGAGAGGGTTGCAGGTACCAGGACATGCTGCTGCTCTTCCTGCACCACTTGCCTGTTTCTCCTGCAACTCTAGAAGAGATATACATGACACACAGACACACACACAGACACACACAACACATGACAAAAACACACATGAGTCAATAAGAAAGATTAATTAGTAAAAAATAAAAATAACATGCCTAGAGGGCATATTTGGACAATCTGTAGGGGATGACATGAATGCTGCACTCCTCTCTATCAGCCAGGTAGAGCTGCCCATAGTCAGTGGTCAGAATTGCACTGGGTAACATTTGGTATGTTCTTTGCACAGTGGGTGAACAACAGTTTGTCATCCACAGCCCACTAAAAGCAGAGAGCAGTCCCACCAGGTTGGTGGGACTGAGTTGACTTTCTCCATCTCCAGCTCTTGCTCCTGGTCTCTCTTCACCAGATAGCATTCTTTCCAGGAGGCCCTTAGTCATTCTAAGTCTCTGTGAAAAGGGGATGATGGTGTGGGTGAGAAATCAGTAGGGTGGCCTCCATGAAAGTGGAGATGCCAAAAGCACATGGTTTGGGCTCCACCACTCCACCCCTTGAAGGTGAGATCATGTCCCAGTATGTGAGAAGCCCTTCAAGGGTGGGGAATCTGGCATACCATGACATTTGCAGCTTGACATGTCTGGGGGTGAAGTGCCCTCCTTAGCTGTGTGTGCTGGAAAGTGCTTGATGTTGGGCTGCTTGTCCAAGGTTATGTGCCCACCCCATGCACAATGTTAGGGACAGAAAGTCAAGGAAGGGAGGTCTTGTATCTTTCCGCCCAAACAAAAACAAAATAGGAGGATTTTTGAAATCCAAAAATAATTTCTGAAACCGGTTGGCATTCCAGGAGTGGTTAGTTTTCTTTGGGGGAGGCGGTGTTGCTGAAGGTGTAGAGGTCGTGGAATGTCTTGGCCTTCATCCAGTCGCTGGTGAGCTCGATGGTCTCGAGGCCGAGCGCGGGCCGTCCCTGCCCCAGTGACTCCACGAACAGGCTGGCGATTCGCTGATTGACCGCGTTTACACTCGGGTGCGTTCGGTACTCGTCAATCTGTCGCCACGAACATCAAGTTCAGAACCGTGCGTGTGCGGTAGCGCGTGTGCGGGGCCGTGTGCGGTTGTGAGGAGGAGTACAGGCATCCAGAGCACTTCCTCGATCTCCTCCTCTTGCCGGGAGGTTGCAAAGGAGAGAGGCCTGAGCGCGCCCTCAGGTTAGTTGTTTAGAATCATTTGCTTCGCCACTCCGCTGGGTAAGAGGGTACTTGAGGAGCGCCACGAAGTAGATGTCCGAGTTCGAGAACAGGTGCGGGTGCATGTGCCTGATGGTAGTGCCGGTGGCAGTGAGAACTGAGCGGCAGAAGAGATTGAACTGAGGAACAAGACTGGCACGGTCGGTGTTTGTTTTTTACCTGAAGGTGATAATGCCCTGAAATTCGGCTTTAATGCCCGTCTCCTCCTCGACCTCCCGCTCGGCCGCCAGGCCCAGGGCCTCGCCTGTGTGGATGGAATCAAGTTGTGTGTCGTGTCGTGTTGTTAGCTACGTCGCGTCGCGTGTGTGCGTGTGCGTGTGCGTGTGCGTGTGCGTGTGCGTGTGCGTGTGCGTGTGCGTGTGCGTGTGCGTACCGCCCATGAGTGTGCGTGTGCGTGGTCCGGGTGGATGGGTGCGTACCGGCCTTGACGTAGCCTCCGGGCAGCTTGTAGAACGGTGCCATGCCCGTCGGAATGTACTTCTCGCGAATGACCAGCAGCTCGCGCTTCTCGGCGTTGTACACGAATCCGCCCACGCCCACCGTGTGCGAGGCGCCGTCGGGCAAAAGGCAGGTCTCGTTGTCGGGCAGCCAGCGGGTCATCATCACCACCGTGGGCTCCGCCGAATGGAACACGAAGCCGTGCTGGCGACGTACACACACACGCACACAACACGCACGGCACAACGCGAGGGGTGTCGGCTGCGATGGTCGCGGGGACGAAAGCGGCGCCACAGGGTACCTTGGCGGCGGTGGGAATCAGGTGGGAGAGGGCGATGGGGACGCCCAGCCACACGCCACGCTTGCCCTCCTTCTTCCAGTGCTCCAGCGAGGCTGGTGATTAAAAAAGAAAAGAAAAGAAATAAGAAAAGAAATAAGAAAATGAATGATGATGAAGAGAATGAAAGGGTAAAGATGAAACGATGAATAACCATAAGACCTTAAATTGTTGGATGGGCCCAGTCGCCCTGTGAAAAAAGATAAATACCCGAAAGTACGGAATCGAAGCTGGATGCGTCGTGGGGCAGCGTGGTGGCATCGACCGTCACGCCGTTGTAGAAGTCCACCTTCCCCGCCAGGATCGCGGCCGGCACCTCGCTTGCTGCTGCCACCACTTCCATCTTTCGTTCAATTACAATTAAAATAAAAAAATGAAGAAAAACAGTCTTAATTATAATAAATAATTCAATTTATTAATAATGACTTAAGATTTTAAGCGAAGTGTCCGCCTCCGCGACGTTGTCTTCATCGCCGCCGTCGGCCGGCCTTCAACTTCATCAGAACCAGTTGCGCTCGGCGTAGGGGAAGTAGAGGGTGGGGGTGAAGATGGGGAGGAGGATGGAGCGGAGGACGAGGTGGCCCATGAGGCGATGCTCGCGGCGGCAGGCCTCCCACAGGCGCACGACGAGCGTGGGCAGGAGCTCGAGGAAGTAGGGCCGCTCGGTGAAGATGCGGTCCTCCTCCTTGTTGGCCGAGTGCACGTAGCAGTTGCGGATGAAGCGCAGTAGGTTCACCGGGCGCTCCTTGTCCCGCTTCTCGACCCACCACGACGCCTTGGCCGCCCACAGGCTGGGCTCCAGGATCTCCCACCAGTACTCGGCCCTCCTGTGTACGTGTGCGTCGTCAGAACACACCGCACACCGCACACCGCACACCGCACACCGCACACCGCACACCGCACACCGCACACCGCGCACCGCGCACCGCGCACCGCGCACCGCACACCGCACACCGCACACCGCACACCACAGGTGGAGGGGTACCCGTCGAGGAGTTCGTTGATGATGGCGTCGATGCGGGCGAGTTCGTCGGGGAAGTCGTAGCTGCGGAGGTTGCCCAGTGCGACGAGGAAGTTGGTGGCCTGGCGGTCGTTCCAGAAGAACGGGTGGCGCAGGATGTTCTCGTGGCACTGCTTCTTGCGCTCGAGGCTCGGGTCGTACCAGGCGCGGGTGTGCGGGTCGGCCATGAGCAGGTTCTCGAGCAGGTGGCGTGTGGCGGCGAGCTTGTGCGGCCACGGGATGACCTCGGCCAGGCGCGGCCGATCGAACAGCCGCGCGCTGGTGACGTAGGCGCCTGGCGGCCAGTTCTCCTCGCCCGTCAGGAGGTAGAACAGCACCAGGCCCAGCGAGAACAGGTCGCTGGTCAGCACC
This sequence comes from Acanthamoeba rhysodes, assembly GCA_000826385.1. Taxonomy (NCBI): domain Eukaryota; phylum Discosea; order Longamoebia; family Acanthamoebidae; genus Acanthamoeba; species Acanthamoeba rhysodes. The sequence goes on along the minus strand of CDFC01060576.1, from coordinate 4,185 downwards.
GCACGCTTGCCCAGGAACTGCTCCGGCGCCGCGTACATGTAGGTTCCTAGTGTGGGCATGGCGTTGAGGTGACCTTAGGCGAGCTACGTGTGTCGTGTGCGTGCCGTGTGGCCGTACCGGAAAGGACGCCCGTGGTGTTGCCGGTAGTGTTGCTGCTGAGCTCCTTGGCGATGCCGAAGTCGATGAGCTTGATCTGCTTCATGGTGTCGACCAGAATGTTCTCCGGCTTTTACGTGACACACAGGCACGTTGTTCGGCGTAAGGACGTGCTCTGTGTGAGTGTCGCGCTTGCGACCAGAGTTGTGAAGGTACCTTAATGTCACGATGCACGAGACCGCCATGACCCCGCCAGAGGTCGCCCAGAGTACGCAGCACCGATCCCACAGCGTACTGCGCAAGTCACATCGTCAGCACAGTACTCAAAAGGCCGGGATATGAAGGCGAGAACGTAGGGCTGACCTGGCAGGTGAGGAAGTGGGCCGGCCGGCCGCCGAGCATGCCCTGGGAGTGCCACGACTGGACGAGCTCCTTGAGGTTGCACTCCATGAGCTCGAGGGCGATGTAGTGCTCGATCTGCGGGTCGTGGCGGTCGGTCAGCGGGTCGGACTGGATCACGACGTGCCCGAAGTAGCGCACGAGGCCCATCACACTGTTGCGCGTCTTCAGCAGGTCTATCTCCGTCTTGAACTTCTTGTCGAGCGGCTTGGCGTTCTCGTCGGTCTCGGCCTCGCCGTCACTCTCGTCATCGTCGTCGTAGGGTTTGGAGATGCGCTTCAGCGCGATCTCCATACCATCGTCGTACTTGAGGGCCAGAAAGACGTCGGACGAGCCGCCGACGCCGATGCGCAGGTGGCGGTTGAACACGAAGCGCGGCACGGTCGATTTAGGCTCGCAGATGGAGCTGAAGCGGCAGGCCTTGGTCATCCGCTCGAACAGCTCGCGGTAGCGCTCGGAGCAGGCCTGCCACTTGCCGCGCATCTCTGGCAGCTCCTGGCCCACCTCGCGGTAGCGGATGCCGGCGGGCGGGGCCTTGAGGTACTCGAGCAGGTGCTCCTCGTACATGTTGCCCTCATCGGCCTGATAGTCCGCTGGCGCCTCGGCCTCTACGGAGGTTACCCCTTGGGCGGCAGCGGTGGCACGAGCCTTGACCGGCGGCACGATGGCTGGGGCTTTTGAAGAAAAAGTAAGATACAGCTGCAGCCGACGTCATTAAAAAGCGGCTGGCATGGGGCAGGCAACCGTACCTTGGGTGGCAATCAGTTGGGCCGATGCAGAGGCCGGGGCGGCAGTGCGCGTGTGCTTTTGCCTGGCGACCGGCTGCGGTGGCTGGGGCTGGGGCTGGACCTGGGGCTGGGCATACACGCCCTGCTGGTCCTCGAGCATGGGCGACATGGACCGCTGGCGGTAGACGCCCGGGGCAGTTTGCTATTACACATATTGGTGTTAGAATTGATACACAGCGCACGCACGACAGAGAACACTGGCGAACCGGCGTGGACATCTGTACCAACTGGGGCTGCGGCGACATGAACTGCGAGTACTGCGTCGCGTATTGCTGCTGCATCTCGTAGTGCGGCTGCGGCGGTTGTAGATGCGGCTGGATGATCGGCCTGTAGTTCTGCTGTTCGAGCTGCAGCTGCAGCTGCGGCGGCAGCTGCGCCTGATTCTGCTGGTGCTGGTGGTGCTGCTGTTGATACAAGAGCGCCGCCTGTTGTTGTTGAAGCTGCTGTTGCTGCTGCTGCTGATGCAGAAGCGCTGCCTTGTGGTCGACGACGTTCGCGGGAGCGGGCGCGACCGGTCGCTTCGTGATACGGAGGTAGGGGTGCGGCCGCAGCTCGGTGGTGGGCCTGTCCTCCCAGAACTTAGCCGATAGGTGGATGTCGTAGCAGTCCTTCCACTTATCACAGTAATCCTCCGTGCAAACATTAATTAATCCTGCAACGTGCATTAAAAAATCAGTGAGCGTGTGCCACACGACACGCACGACACACCGCACAGGCGTACCTGAACTGCCCTTCATTTCGAGCCAGTATCTAAAGCCGGCGGTGTCCATGGCATAACGAAGCGGCACCGAGACCGGGCCAGCCGGGGAGCCCACCAGCATATTCTCGACACCCGAGCGCGACATGGCGACCTCGACGTTGTAGAGCACGAAGTCCTTAGGCGGCACCAGCTCGCGCGGCGTGTGCGCGAACGGGCAGAACTTGCCGCGATTCGGACACTTCTCGGGCGGCGAGAACGAGCACATCTTGACCTTGGCCAGAATATTATAGATCTTCATCACCGGATGCAAGAAGTAACAGTTCTCCCAACGCGGACATTTGCCTGTGTGTCGTGTCGTGTCGTTGGTCGTGTCGTGTCGTATGATGTCAGGATTGTGGCGAGGTGCAGAGTCTAGAAGGAGAGAAGGTACCTTCATGCTTTAGCCAATACCTACACAGATCGCCCTGGGTGACCTGCGGCACGGTTTGCATGACGGTGGTCATCTTGGTCGGATAGAGCTCCGTCAGAGGCATCACCAGCAGCGAGTTGTTGTCCTCTTCGTTCGGATACTTGACCTTGATGGGATCCTTGCGCTTGCTATCCTTAATCACCGCGTAGTCTGGCGGCATGCGAAGCTCTTCCCACGTGTGCGCGAATTTACATCTGTGCGCCCATCGAGGTCAATCGATGAAGATGAGGTGTTTGCAGTAAAAGCAACTTCCATCGAAGCGGCCAACCAAATTTGAATTCACGAATGCGCTACATTCAAAGATGTATTCTCGATGCCATGGCCATGGCAGAAGCAGTGCCACTACGACGTAACAACAAGATGCAAATTCTTAAAAGAAAATTAATTCGATGCATAAGATATGGCCAAAAAATTAACAAATCGGATGGTCACAGGAGGGGGAGGCAACGTACTGCTTGCCTTGCTGACGAAAGAGACAGGCGTTGGCGCCTCGCTTGCTAGGCCCGCCGAAGGCGGTGTCAATAATGTTGTTGCCGTTGTTGCATGGTACCGTGCGAGGCGTGTGGTACTGCTTATTCTTTACCTCCTCGAGAAATTGTCTTAAATCATCCACAGTGTACTCGCTGAAGTAGTGCTGTTGGTCCATCGTTGAGAGATTGCTTCCTTCGCGATGCCTCGATGTCGCTCTACGTCCCTCGCGCTTCGATCTTTAGCTTTGCTCTTGTTCGCTCGCTCTGCAGCCAATAATTAGTTTTTTTCACCGCACGAGGAAAGCAGAAAGAAACCAAAAAGAAAAAAGAAAATCCTTTTTTATTGCTATTTTTATGGACCTGGCTGGAGGAGCCGTGACAGGAGCTGCAGGTCCAAGTCGTGCGCCCCATGGTTCTGCGGCCTCTCTCAACGTTGAGCGGCCACCTGCTGTGCAGTCCAAGAGTGGATTGCAACAATCCACGCGATAGCACACACACCCTCTTGATATACGATGACGACAACGCGAGTGCAAAGCTTGGCCAAGCTGGCCCTGCCGCTGGTGCTCTTGGGGCTGATGACTGTGGTCACTACCATGGCAAGCTCGAGCCCTTCTGGATTGAAGGCGGTCTGGCCCGCGCGTCGATCGGCCACGCCGCCCGAGGTGCAGGTGCAGGCGGTGCAGGGCCTCATCGGGCGGCTGCTGGGCGCCGCCTACGTGCCCCTCTTCCAGCTGTCCATCCTGCCCTCCCCCAACGCAAGCTCCACCGACCACGACTACTACACCCTCTCCACTTGCACGTACGAGCATCTCCTCGCTACTCGCTTCATCTGAAGGATTTGCATTGATGAATGATTACCAACCCTCTACTCTGGCCATGCGGGGTGGGAGCAGGGTGGGAGGAGTGACGCAGGTGCAGATCCAGGGGTCGTCGGGCGTGGCGCTGGCGTCGGGCCTCCACTGGTACCTCAAGTACTCGTGCAACTGCTCGGTCTCCTGGGGCGTGGCCGACTCTGGCAACAACCTCGCCCTCCCCTCCGTATTCCCACCACCACCTGCCACCTTCTTACCACCCTCCCACAACCACCCGCGGGTCGTGAAGGCTTATCGTGGCTTGTTTCTCTCTCATCTAGAGGCTGCCGGCGCTATCGAAGCCGTTGGCAATGCAGTCGCCGGTCAAGTACCGGTACTACCTCAACGTGTGCACGCACAGCTATTCGTCGGTGTGGTGGCAGTGGGATCGCTGGGAGCAGGAGATCGACTG